>CM035151.1:37980604-38097327 GCA_020205615.1 Panax quinquefolius
TTGATGAGTGGGTTTTAACCTATGAATTATGTTCATTTGGCTTGTTATATTGTTAGTTTACAGGTATTTTCATGTTACTTGATTGGGTTTCGTTTGTTGTAGGTAAGTCAGACTCATCCGGTGAATGGGAGTATTGGAGGACATTTTGAGTAACATTCTGCGAGTTACGGGTGGCCTTGAGGCCTTATTATGTCAATGGCTGCTAAGCGCAGGCCTTGTTGAGAAGCGATGAAAATTTGCTTGACTAGTCGTGGCGTCTTTGGGACAAAAAGGAAATGACAATGAGGTGCCTGAAGTGTGGCAAGGTTCTTTGGTGTTCTAGCGGCAGCCTTGCTTGAAGAGAAATTGAGTGGCGCGGACCGTATTTGGTCTATGAACTTCAGTGAGGAAGTCTTTGCGACTTAAAGGAGTCTCTCTTGGGCGAGAACTTAGAGATGGATTAGGAGTCGTGGCATGAGAAGAGATATAGGTTGATCTAAACATACTTGGAGGAGTTATATATATCATATCATATCATTCATTCAATCGAGGAGACTTACTTGAAGAAGGATTTGAGAGAAGCAAGAGTTTGGAGGAGCGAAGAAGAAACGAGAATAGTTTCACGAAGATTTGAGAATCGAAAGTTTGAAGAAGGGTGGTGTATTATTATTCTTCTCTAATTTCTATCTTACGTAATTGGGATGATGTTTCCTTTTATTTATTCGATGTTTAATTCATTTATTATGGGCTAAATTACTTGTTAGGCTTTTAATGGATCTCTAAGTGGAGCGATGATTGTGTAACCTTGGTTTTCGGTTTAATTAAGCTATTATGCGGTTTATCTATATTAATTGGAGCTTGAATTTATGAATTGCTTGATCAACAATTTTATGTGGATTTGTATGAATTAGAGAGATGAAATATAAATCTAGACTTGAGTTAATATAGCATGTGTCATGAATTTTGTGGATATGATTCTTGATTATTGTTGAGGTAGAGATATGCTTGACATCACATGTAATCGTGAGGAGAACTTGAACTTAATCCTTATTTGATTAGAATTCACGTAGAGATATAGTGAGTTGATTAATTGAGGTGTTTGATTTAATTCTATCTTAATTGTGGAGTTGGGTTAATACGATGTTAATATATCGAGAGGTGATTAATACTACTTATGTGTTCTTGATTAATAAAAAGCTGGGATAGTGAGTTAAAGCTGGAATAAGGTGATAATAATCGGAGGGATGCTTAGAGTGAAATTCTGAGCCTAATTCTCCAATATTTGTTTGAAAATCGATTTAGGGTTTGTTGATATTGAGTTGATTTTTGGATGATTGTGACATTTTCAATATAAACTGGAAATTGATTAGTTTAATAAAATTTGGATTAGTAGGAGATTGGTAGTTGCAAGGGAAATTTGTGCGAAATCTCTAAGGAGCGATACTTTACTTACTTATTATATTACTTGTTGACCACGTATACTTGCGTCTTTGGTAATAATTAGATTTTACCCAACAAGTTTTTGGCGTCGTTGCCGAGGATTTCAATCTGATTTTATTATTTTTTGCAATATCGGTTTAATTAGTCGGTTTTACTTAAACACTTTTGTTTTGTTTTGTTCTTGAATTTGGGGTTTTGATATTGGTTTATGCAAACTTCGATCAAAAAATCGGACTTGCTTCCTTTTGAGGGCGACATCGATAGAAGGTTTGAGAGGTTAAGTAAGTGGATAAAGGAAACGAGGGACAAATTCGAAAACTACGAGAAGGAAGAAGAAATGGGCTGCGAAGACGAGAAAGCGTTGAGAGATTTTGCGACACCCAAGGTGGTGAAACTGCGATCTAGTATCACCGAACTGCAATAAGCTGCAAACACGTTCGAAATCAAGCACAGGACAATTCGAATGATCACGAAATTGATGCGGTTTGGGGAATGGCTAATGGCGATCGAGCGAGCATTTAATCGATTTTACGGAAATATCGACACTTTCAAGTATAATGGGGTGTCGGATGAAGCGATTAAACTTCACTTGTTCCCATTCACTCTGCGGGACAAAGCGAAGAGTTGGTTACACTCTCTACCGGTGGGTTCGATAACGGCGTGGGAGGACTGGCTCGAAAAAATTCTTAGCAAAATTCTTCCCACTGCAAAAGCTGCAAAGATGAGGAATGAGATTACCATGTTTGATCGACAACATGGGAAGTCATTTATGTCTGAGGCATGGGAGATCTAAAGGAATTGCTTAGAAAATGCCCACATCACGGATTGCCCAAATGGTTGCAATTGAATACATTTTACAGCGGACTACATGGGAATCTCGGGACTAGTATTGATCTTTGGCATCGGGGAGCATTTATGGCTAAGACTTATGAGGAGGCATACCGGTTGATAGAGACTATGGCGGCTAATAATTATCGGTGGCCCACAGCGAGAATGACCTGACCTACGATCATTTGGAGTGTTAGAAGTAGATGGAGTGATGGTAATAACACCTGATTTTATTTTTTCATTAAGAAGTTCGGCGTGTGGTCAGGGGACGAGCCTTGAGCGATTGCAATTATTTGTGAGTTGTCTTGAGGAACATTCGACGGATCGATCATGTAATCAACCCGAGTTAGGTACAATTCATGAGTAGCTACTGGCGAAATTCCTCGAAACACATATCGAGAATGCATATAATCGGGGAATAGGAATAATCCCCGATCGATCGTGGAATAATAATCGAGAATCGATAAGCTCCACGACCATATTACCCCCAGTTTTGAGAATCAACAACAACCGGACTCAGCGTCGAGAAAGAAAATCGGATTTAGAGGAATTGTTATCGAAGTATATTACAAAATAATGAGGTAGCTATGAAGAACCAAGCAATGGCAATGAAATCACAAGAAATGGCCATCAAAATTTAGAAAACCGGATGGGACAAATTGCCTTAGCATTGAATAACGAGACCACAAGGACCCTCTTAAGTGACAGAAAAAGAAATCGAAAGGAAATCATGAACAATGTCGAGGCGATTACCTTGAGGTGGAAAACAAATGGTTGGGATAGATCTGACAATTCAACTTTTTCGATGATAAGAGTAATGATAACATAGTGGATCTTGAGAAAAATAGGATGTGAATCTGTGAATGAGAAAACAAAAGTTAGATGACATACATGATTATGTATCCTTACATAGCCATTTAATGAAAGAGTTCAAAAGCAGAAATTAGACAAGCAATTTGCAAAGTTCTTGGAAGTATTTAAGAAATTACAAATTAACATTCCGTTTGCGGAAGCCCTAGAGCAAATGTCGAGTTATGCAAAATTTATGAAGGGGATTCTGTCTAGAAAGAAGAAGCTAGAAGATTTGAGGCGGTGGCACTAACGAGAGGAGTCTGTGTTGTTTCTACGATGAAAGTTGCCACCCAGTTGAAAGATCAGGGAGTTTCACCATTCCATACCTGCGATCGAAATCGACTTTCAATAAATGTTTATGTGATTTAGGAAGCAAGTGTGAACCTTATCTTAGTTGTCGGTTTACCTGAAATTGGGATTTCTTGGCTCCAAAGCCCACGAACATCTCATTCTGGTTGGCGGATAGGTCGATCGCATATCAAGAGGGCATTGTGGAAGACATATTGGTAAAAAGTTGATAAGTTTATATTCCCAGTTGATTTCATTATTCTAGACTTTGAGGAGGACAAAAACATCCAGAATTATCTAGGGAGACCTTTTTTGGCGGTTGGTAGGACACTCATCGACGTCTGAAAAGGTGAATTAACGATGAGGTCCCAAGATCAAAGTCAAGTTTAACGTGTTCAAAGCCATGAAATTTCCAGCGGATGAAGAAGAGTGCTTTTCGGATGGAAATCATTGATCGAATAGTCAGCGAAGACATAGGAAAGAGCACGACAACGATCTCCTTGAGACAACATTATTGGGGATGAGGAGCTCGATGACCCGAATTTATGGACTATCTACGGATGTTAGACTCATTGCCACGAGTAAAAGCCGATTCAAAACACCTTGTGAATTATTACACACGGGAGGAGATAGCCACGAAAAATTGAGACCATCATTGGAGGAGCCACCAACTCTTGAACTCAAACCACTCCTAAACATCTCGGTATGCGTATTTAGGCAATTCAAATTCTTTACACCTTAATTATTTACATGCGCACTTAACAATTTGCGGAAGAAGAGAAATTGCTAAGGGTACTTAGAAACATAAAGCGGCGATAGGGTGGGCGATAGCGGATATCGAGGAATCGGCCGTCGTTTTGCATGCATAAGATTACGATGGAAGATGGCCTTAAAACCAGCGATGGAAGCAACAACGACGACTTAACCCGATTATGAAGGAAGTAGTAAAGAAGGAAATTAAAAAACTATTGGATCTTTGGAATCATTTACCGATGTCAGATAGTAAGTGGGTTAATCCGGTTCATTGTGTGCCCGAAAAAGGGGAATAGTATTGATACAAAAGCGAAGATAATGAGTTATCTGACAAAAAAACGATGTGAGTTGGAGGGTGTGCATCGATTATAGGAAGTTAAACAAAGGCAACGAAAAAAGATCATTTTCCGCTACCTTTTATCGACCAAATGTTGGGCCATTGGCGGGTCACGATTTTCTTGTCTTTTGGATGGGTACTCGAGGCTACTGACAGATTACCATCGCCCCACGAGGATCGAAGAAGACCACATTTACGTGTCCCTACAGCGCGTTAGCGTTCGAGAGAATGTCATTGGGTTATGTAATGCATTTACCTTCCAGCGGTGTATGATGGCCATTTTCTCTCGATATGGTGGAAAAAATGTGGAAGTCTTCATGGACGACTTCTTTGTCCATGGAGACAATTTCGATACATGTCTTGGGAATTTGGTAATGGTGTTACAACGATGCGAGGAGAGACAAACCTTGTACTTAACTAGGAAAAATGCCACTTCATGGTTGAGGAGGGCATAATTTTGGGCCACTGAGTTTGGCTCAAGGATTTGGAAGTGGACAAAGCTAAGTTGGACCACGATCGAGAAATTACCTCCATAGAGCTCAAGTGAAAGGAATCGAAAGTTTTACGGGACATGCGGGGTTCTGAGAAGATTCATAAAGGACTTCTCTAAAATTGCAAAACTGTTGTGCGATCTTTTAGAAGGACTACATGTTTTAGTTTTGATGAAGAATGTAAGTTGGCTTTTGATTTGTTGAAAAAGAAGTTAACTCTGACCCGATTATCGTCACACATTGGAATATACCTTTCGGTGATGTGTGATCTGCAAGCGACTATCTTGATCGAGGGTTGTTTTGGGACAACGTCGAGATAAGGTATTTCACCCATTTATTATCAAGCAAGACACTTACGGAGACTCGAATGAATTATACTGACTACGAGAAAGGCGCTTTTGCGATGGTATATCGTTTGATAAATTCGAGGGCATACTTGGTTACGGCACTAAAGTGATAGTTTACGGACCATTCGGTTTGTTCGGTATCTAATTAGAAAAAGATGCTAAACCACGCCTTATTGATTGGATTCTCCTTCTTGAGTTTGATCTAGAAATAAAGGATAGGAAGGGGACGGAGAATCAAATAGGCGATCATTTGTCTAAATTTGGACAATCTGTTACACAAGAAGAGACAAGGGCATCATAAGCGAGTCGTTCCGGAAGCGAGCAATTGTTTGGGGTAAATCACGAAATTTCCATGATGCAGCGGACTTGCGAACTACTTAGTGAACAACATGCTCCCCACGATCTTCTGAAAGACAACAAAAGAAGAAGTTTCTTCATGGCGTCAAGTGGTATATGTGGGATGAGCCTTACTATTTCAAGCAATCTTGTGGAAAAAATGATGATCGAGAAGGTGTGTGCCCTACTGTTGAGTACATAGTATCTTTGCGTGAGTGCCATTAAATCGGACATCACGGGGACATTATGGTAGTGAAGAAACGGATGACAAAAGTCCTCAGCGGGGTTTTATTGGCCCACGCTATTTAAAGATGCCCATCGATTTGTTAAAACTTGTGATAGATGTCGGCGAGTGGGCAACATATCGAAAAGGAATGAGATGCCACTCGAAACTATCTTAGAAGTTGAGATTTTTTTGATTTATGGGGCATCGATTTCATGGGGCCATTTCCTTCCTCATTGTCAAATCGGTATATTTTGTTGGCGATGGATTACGTGTCAAAATGGGTTGAAGCGATGGCGTTCTGCAGCTAACGATGCCAAAGTGGTGGTAAAATTCTTACGAAAAAATATTTTTACGAGGTTTGTACGCAAGAGAGCTATCATAAGTGACGAAGGTAGCCACTTACAACAAATCATTCTGACTCTCTTGGCGAAGTATGGGGTTCGACCACAAGGTGGCGACGACCTATCATCCCCAAACCGATTAGGCAAATGAAGTCTCGAACAGAGAGGTAAAGAAAATTGCGGAAAAAGTGGTGAACCCGAATCGAAAAGGATTGGTCGCTCAGGTTAGATGATGCGTTATGGGCATATCGGACTTTGCTTATAAAATGCCAATAGGGATGTCACCATATCAACTATTATCGGAAAAGTGTGTCACTTACCGGTTGAGCTACTGACCTGAGGCTCTTTGGGCCATTCACGAAACTAAACTTCGATCAAGCGGTATGTGGGGGAAAAGAAATTTTCTGAACTAAACAAGCTCGATGAATTCAGGACTTGAGGCATCTGAAAATGCTAAACTATACTGAGGAGAATGTCAAGAAATGGCACGACAAGAAAATGCGTTAGCGAACTTTTAAGTAGGGGCAATCGATCTTGTTGTTTAATTCACGATTGCGGTTGTTCCCGGAAAGCTTAAGTCGAGGTGGTGGGGACCATTCACCATCAAAATAGTGTTCCGCATGGTGCTGATCGAACTCTGATAGAAATCCACTTGGAAGCGTTCAAGGTCGATGGACAGCGGATAAAAGCATTCTTTGGGCGAGATCTGGCCCCAGGATCTTTGTCAACATTACTCTCAACGACATGCAATGATATAATCGCACCATCGGGACTAGCGGCGATAAAAGCTGGCTTACTTGGGAAGCGACCCAAGCTCTAAGTTTTCATCTTAATTAGTAGTAAATTTTGGTTTGAATCGAGTCAAGTACATTTTTAATCGAAATTACATGTTTTGCGGGAAGTTCAGGACAAATAGCCCTTTGCCGGACCAGGTATTGTGCATACTACCAAAATGATAGACCAAGCCTTGGTCGTGCGCCCGACCTCCGACCTCATCACATGACCCGGTACCTTGCGTACGCCCATGACCTTAGATCCTCCGGTAGCGGGCAACACCTTCCCACCCTCACCATCTGGATACAGTAGCGGAGATGGCGCTACATCGAAATACTTCGGCCTGGACGCGCCACCATCACGACAACTTCTAGATATCAAGCGCGGGCCTTGTATACCTCGTGTATAACCGGTATTGGCCATGCGCTACTAAAGGGCTGCCGCGATTCTGAAAAGTTGGAGCAACGTGTTATAAAATCAATCAAGGCACCTCTCCTCATTACATGCAAACTCTCCACATCTCCAAATTCTATTGCACTTCCTATTCCCCATAACTCCCATTTACACCATCTTTACTCTCCTTCTCCTTTTCAATTTCCAACACCACTACCCTTTGCACTTCCCAACTCCACCCACGTTGGCTTCCTACTACCTATATGAAGACCCACCATCCTAGAAGTTATGGTACTACAAAGCTTAAACCTGACATTCAAATCCTAAATCTAATCCACCCTTGCACAATTTCATACAAATTGGGATTCCTCTTCAACTTCTTGAAGGTAAGCCAATTCTCTTCATCCCTCACGAAATTTCTGTTGTGACATCAATTTGAGTGGTAAATTTGAGAATTGCATACCAAAGGAGTGGGTCTTGTGTTTTTTGACAATTTGGCTAATAATGCAACATCAATCATCCAAGTTTGGGGTAACATTATTGCCCACCCACCACTGTTTGATAAAGTCGAGAACCACCTTCTTGTGTCCAATCACACAAAAAACAACATGTCTTCCCTGAATGTCAATGGGCATCATCCTCCACGACTCGGCTGCGCATATGACCATACAAAATTTGTGAGTGAAATGGTGGCGGAAAGATTCAAGACCTCCATCGACAAGAAGAATTTGGTCTTTAGAAAGAGGATTGAAGCCAAATGCGAATTTGGATGGAGACATGGCTCTACAAATTGTAGAAACGTCATTGGTTTGATTAGTAGAACAACCACTCCCGTGACAATCAACATAGTTAAGGAGTTTTATGCTAATGCAATGGAACATGTCGATCATGTTGCCATGGTTGAGGAAAACACGGTGGCGTTTCACCTCGATCAATGCTTATTTTGGGTTGGAGACACCACAAGATGGCCGGTATGAAGATGGGTTCTTAGAATTTGGGGCGAGTTGATTGCCAAATTATGCAAACCGGGGACTCGATGGGTAACTTCAGCGGAGCGAATGAAAATATAAGTTTTCCTCAATCGACACTTAGTCGATATGGTAAAGCATGGCATGCATTTATATGTGCTCAAATCTAATGCCCACAGCCCTGGCCCGATGTGGCGAAGGCACGGGCTAAGCTTTGTATGGGATTGTTCACCACCACTATCATATGGACAATTCATTTGCATTTCTGATGTTGATGTGGGGGTGTATTCAAGAATCAATTGGCCGGGCATTACATTAGGAATCTACGGGTGGTTTGCTTCATGGGTTCCTCATTACTGAGACTTATGTCGTAGTAAAGTGAGTCTGATGGCAACCCTCTTGAGCAATCTGACAACCCAGCGACCATAATTGACCATACCACTATTGAAAGGTACAAAGCATGGGATGGGCGCGATCACACCAGCGTGGTGAAGGTTACATCATGATCCTGACCATCACCACCGATTAATCTGGAACAAGCGTGGGCTCGAGGAATCGATTTATGTGGTTGGCGAGCGTCGAGATTTAATGCATCGATACAATGCAAATGCCTTGATAAACTTCTTTGAGGCATTTTCTCATTGCAATCTAATGCTCAATAGGGTGGTTATGCCTATTCCTCTATCTTGCTTAACTTACCCTCCTTGGAGGATGACGATGTAGCGTTTAAGGGAAGTCCTCATTTTATTTACTTTTGGTGCATATTTTTACGTAATGAGGGCATTCCTTGATATAAGTTTGGGGGATTGGGTATTAGGTTTTATTATATATATGTTGCATGATAGTACTTAGGGAGTATATAAAAAAATATATATAAATATATATATATATATATATATATATATATATATATTTTTTTTATATAGTTGCATGAATCCGGTTATTAGATCGTATTTGTGATTTTTGGCCATGATGAAATTGAAATTATGTAGACAAGTATATCACTAAGTATAAGAATCTTGATGCAATTTCTATTGTGATGTGAATCTTGTTACGATTGAAACTAGTATAATCTGGATAGCACTTAATAACATACGTGTTAATGGATTAGTTCAAATTGTTACATAAAAGATTTTCTAAAGGATAGTGCTAGTATAAATGAGAAAGTGAATAAGATCGGTATGAACCTAAGCTTGGGGAAGTTGGGGTATATAAAAAAGAAGAAAAAAAAAAAGAAGAAATTGCGTGGAAGTAGTTGAGTCTTGTGGTGGGTTGAGAAGAAATACTCTCCATAAGCATGGCGTGAGATGGAGCGTAAAACACTCACTCTGACCATCTCTCTATCTAAAAAAAAAAAAAAAAAAAAAGAAAGTGAGCATGAATACCCTTCTCGAACACGAATTTGGATATTGAGCTAATCTTTAGAACTTGCTTGTCTTTGAATTTTGAGTTTTCTTTGTATGATTCACGATAAGCTGGTTATGTAACTAAGTTGATTCATTATCGATTAGCATGGGTGTTAACTTTTACACACCTTTGTATTAGTCATAACGAGGGTGAGATATGCGGATTGATAGTGATTGCAGATTGAATTTGATATGAAGGGTGTTTGTTTACTAATTTTTACGAAGTAGTATGAGCAAATCATATGTATTGTCTTAATTACGGATTAAGTAATTTAGTTGTTAGTTGCATTGCATTGAATTGCATTTTTGCTTGAGGACAAGCAATGTTCAAGTTTGGGGAATTTGATGAGTGGGTTTTTAACCTATGCATTATGTTCATTTAGCTTGTTATATTGTTAGTTTTTGGGTATTTTCATGTTACTTATGATTGGGTTTACGTTGGTTGTAGGTAATTCACACTCATCTAGTGAATGGGAGTATTGGAGGTCATTTTGAGCAACATTGCGATTACGGTGGTAAGCGGGAGCCTTATATCAATGTTGCCTGGCTTGAAGCCTTATTGAAGCGATCTAAAATGATCTGACTAGCTAGCTGAGGCGTATTTGGAGCAAAGAAATGAATGGTGAAAGCTGCTGGGAAGCGTGAGAAATTCTTTGGTGTTCTAAGCGGAGCCTTGAGCTTCTTGAAAGGTTGAGTTAGCTGGCGGACCCATGACTGGTCATGTGAACTTCAGTGAAGGAAGTCTTTGCGACTTAAAGGAGTCTCTCTTGGCGAGAACTTAGAGATGGATTAGGAGTCATGGCATGAGAAGAGATATAGGTGATCTAAACATACTTGGAGGGGTCATTCATATCATATCATTCATTCAATCAATAAGGAGGTGACTTGAAGAAGGATTTGAGAGAAGCGAGAGTTTGGAGGAGCGAAGAACGAGGAATAGTTTCACGAAGATTTGAGAATCGAAAGGCGAGAAGGGTGGTGTATTATTATTCTTCTCTAATTTCTATCTTACGTAATTGGGATGATGTTTCCTTTTATTTATTAGATGTTTAATTCATTTATTATGGGCTAAATTACTTGTTAGGCTTTTAATGGATCTCTAAGTGGAGCGATGATTGTGTAACCTTGTTTTCGGTTTAATTAAGCTATTATCGTTTATCTATATTAATTGGAGCTTGAATTTATGAATTGCTTGATCAACAATTTTATGTGGATTTGTATGAATTGAGAGATGAAATATAAATCTAGACTTAGTTAATATAGCATGTGTCATACGTGAATTTTGTGGATAGCAGATTCTTGATTATTGTTGAGGTAGAGATATGCTTGACATCACATGTAATCGTGAGGAGAACTTGAACTTAACCCTTATTTGATTAGAATTCACGTAGAGATATAGTGAGTTGATTAATTGAGGTGTTTGATTTAATTATATCTTAATTGTGGAGTTGGGTTAATATGGTGTTAATATATCGAGGGTGATTAATACTACTTATGTGTTCTTGATTAATAAATTGGGATAGTGAGTTAAAAGCTGGAATAAGGTGATAATAATCGGAGGGATGCTTAGAGTGAAGTTCTGAGCCTAATTCTCCAATATTTGTTTGAAAATCCAGATTTAGGGTTTGTTGATATTGGGGATTTGTTGATATTTGAGTTGATTTTTGGATGATTGACATTTTCAATATAAAGCTGAAATTTGATTAGTTTAATAAAATTTGGATTAGTAGGAGATTGGTAGTTGAGGAAATTTATGCGAAATCTACGAGGGAGCGATACTTTACTTACTATTATATTACTTGTTGACCACGTATACTTGCGTCTTTGGTGTATCACAAAACAAGGGTTAATTGACATGTAACATATTATCACTATACTCTGACCGAGCCAATTAAATATCAAATAAACTTTGGTAGAATCAAATTAGTGAAGAATTTCCGTCTCTCTCCTCTGATTCTAGTCTCACATCTTAGCTAGGGATTATATCCCTAAGCTTTGATACTAAGCTAATGGCCCCAAAAATAGGTATACATCACCATTGCAAATTACGCCAAATACATGGTACAAAATACAAATACAACCTTAAATATCTGACATGGTGTGAGTTTTAATACAAATATTGTCTTACAGAGCGGTATTGAAACTCAAAATAAGTCCTCAATACATTTATTATCACACTATTTCATAGAATAGTGAGGGACTACTAATGCTATCATCTAGACCTCCACTCGGGTTCTGAGCTAGTCCACCTTGCGTTCTCATTTTCAGAAGAGAACAATGAAAGCAAAAGGGTGAGCTCGACTTGTGGCGCCCCAAAATAGGTATACATCACCCATTACGAGTCGTCGAATACATAATCTGCAATCTGAAATACATTCTTTAATATACAACAAGAGACCTATGATTTTAATACAAATACTATCTTCTAGACAATATCCACTCTCAGAATAAGTCCTCATTACATTTATTGTCACATTATTTAACAGAATAGTGAGGACTACTAGCTAATACTATCATCGGGACCATCACTCCCGGTTCTGAGCTCATCCGGCTATGTTCTCATTTCTGAAGAAAACGTTGAAAGAAAGGGTGACCTCAACTAGCCTAGTAAAAATATTATGACTAAGATAATGCGAGAATAAATTATCATTAGCCTTGAAATGATGTTAAACTAATAAAATATATGAAACATCAAGTTTAAGCTGCGGGAAAAAGCGATCCATTAGAAGAAAGTGAAGTAGAGAATAAAATCTACTATCTTCTATGATTTAAAGGTTTTCATGACTTTTATCACTTTGAGACTTCGACAATAAATAATTCACATCATCGAATCGATACACTTTTCTGACCAGGATATTCTTTAGTATCACGACCACAATTATCCATGCACTACTGGCCCGAGAATATTTATGTATTCATTAATGGTCATGATCATGCCACCAATTGTCCATCAATACTACGGGCCGATGAGGACTTTACCACATCATTTGTAACATTACGCTCATGATTACCAAGAATAATCCACAGTCATAATCATACCAAGTCCATCCCCATACCTGAGGCCACGAGATGACTTTCAAAAATATTAATAGGAGAATGATGACAATGATATAAGAATTGATAAAACAAGTTCAAGAAATAATTTGTCGAGAACCAATAACGTCCAAATTGTCGACATGATCTGCTTTGTGAGTAAAATTCAAGAATGCTCGGAAGAATATTTCCATGAAAAGATCTTGATGAAGCGCAATTATCAAAGATATTCCACTAATTTCATGGAGTATAGAAGTCAAAACTTTAACCAATTGAGTATAATAAAGAATGGAATAACAAAATAAATCACCGTGCATGCGATACTTCGCATAGGCGGTTATTCAATGAAATACTAAATAACGGAACCAGTCGGGCAAAATTTGCATGCAAGCGGGATGTTCAACGAGAATAATAAAGAATGGAATAACAACAAAAATCACCATGCATGCGGTGCTTAGCGTAGGCGGAGTTATTCTAACGAATACTAATAAGGGCGGAAATCAAGTCGGCGTAAAACCATACCAGACAGGATATTACAACGAGAATAATAAAGGCGAGAATCGAGTCCAGATGTAAAATGCAGACGAGGATATTCAACGAATAATAATAAAGGCGGAATAATAGAAGAATGTCACCAAGTATAGGGTAGCTTGCGTTATCTGAGTTATTCAACGAATAATAAAGAATGGAATATGAAGTTCTCTTCATGAATACAAAAGAAATAATACTCCTACGAGTACAACAAATAATATTCCCTACCTTAAGAAGAAAAAGTCTTTGGATATATAAGTAATGAAGTAGCGAGAATACTTTTCTTCTTTCTCTCTATAGTTTATCTCTACAGAGTTTAGGTGAATTAAGTAAAAAATAATGAAGGAATGAGCTTCTATTTATAGAAAAATGGATGCGTAATAACTAACTCATGAAGCGGTCAGTCAGTTGATTTACTTTAATCGTGACGGTCCATATTTAAAAGCAAAATCTTTTAAATAAAATATAATATATTCTATTTGTAATCTAATAAAGCGAATAACTTTATAAAAGATTTTACTATATGTAAACAACTAGTACTAAACCTTATCTGAACACTATGCATAATAAAATATTATATATTCTAATTATTGTCTAATAAAACGAGATAACTTTATAAAAGTATTCTATTTTATATAAAAAAGATTTCTTGTGCAAAAATATTATGCAAACCTTTATGCAAAACTACTTATGCGTAATAGAATATAATATATTACATTTATAGAATAACTTTATAAAAGTATTACATTTTATATAAAAAAAGATTTTACCCCAGTTTTATCGATAAAGATTTTAAATTTTTTGTGAAATAATTTTTAATATTATGGTGTGAATTTGAGATAATATTATAGTTGTGGGTAGTATTTATAAATTTTGCAAAAGTATCACAGTGGTTATATTATATTTAGATTGGTGGGGAATATTAGGTTTAGCGAGGGAATATTAAATACAATGACTCAATCATTGGTGGACCCTAGCAAATTATTATCGGATTGAAAAAAGCGACAAAAATATTTTATTGAAATAACGGCGGAAGTTTTCTGGTTGATCTTGTTGAACTACTTTCGGTAGTAAAAATGCGATGTCGTGTGGTTGCGTAGTAGCACGCGGTATTGATTATTGATCTTATGTGAGAAGTCACTCGGTTTGATTCCATTATTGTCGATTAATAATATGAATTATTATAGCGATAATGACGTTTTGTTTTATTAAGTATTATTAGCGTAATAAAAGCGAAACATCTTTTATATAAAAGCGAATATACTTTATTAAAGTTATTACATAAATAGAATATATTATATTTTATTATGCATAGTGTTGCGTAGTGTTTTGCATAGTGTTTTGCATAGTGTTGCATAGTGTTTGCATAGTAAAATGTTTTTATATAAATAGAATATATGATATTTTATTTAAAAGATTTTGCTTTAAATATGGATGAAAATCAGTTAAAATAAATCAATCTGGGGCCAGTTCATGGATTAATTACTATGCATTCTATTTTCCTATAAATAGAAGCTCATTCCTTCATTATTTTCTTACGAATTCACTTTGAAACTACAGAGAGAAATTATAGAGAGAAGCTATAGAGAAAATCTATAGAGAAAAAGAAGAAGAGTGATACGGTACTTCTTTACTTTGATATCCGGTGTCTTTTACGGTGAGGGTATTATTTATTTGTTATTATTCTTTTGTATTCAGAAACTTGTTATTCTTCTTATTATTAGAAGAACTTTTAACTATACTACATTATTCCATTCATTATTATTACATTGGAATAACTTTGTAAAAGTGGTATACCTATACATAACTTTGTATATGTGGCATACCTATACTTGGTGAAATCCTTATGTTATTCCATTCTTTATTTATTACATTGGAATAACTTTTGTATCTGTGAATCCCCTATACTTGGTGATCTTCTTACATTATTCCATTCTTTATTATTACATTGGAATATCACATGCGTGTGTTTTACGGGGACACAGTTCCATTGTTTATTATTCGCATTTATTATTACATTTGGAATATCACATGCGTGTGTTTTTACACGGACACAGTTCCATTGTTTATTATTATTTATTTATTATTACATTGGATCATCACATCGGTGTGAATTTCACGACACAGTTTATTATTATTATTACATTGGAATAACTTTGTCTACATCTGAATCTGCGCGTGCGTGGTGATTTCTTTTGTTATTCCATTCTTTATTATACCCGGTTGGTTAAAACTTTGACTTATACTCCATGAAATTAGTAGAATATCCTTGATATTTGCGTTTCATCGATATCTTTTCATGGAAATATTCTTACGATCATTCTTGAATTTTACTCTACAAAAGCGATATATCTTGTTGACAATTTGGGCGTTAATAATTCTGGATAAAATAATTCTTGAACTTGTTTTATTGAATTATTATGTCATTGTCATCATCCTCATGTTATATTATTATCTCTTTGGCTTCGTGCATAGATGAACTTAGTATGATTATGACGAGGATCATTCGGTATAATCATGGCTTGTTATAAATGATGTGATAAAAGTCCTCGATGGCACATGTAATGCGATGATGGATAGTTTTGGTATGATTATGACCGGGGGTGATTCGGTATAGTCATGACCATTGATAATTTGATGAAAATCCTTGGCCAGTGATGCGAGGGATGATTAGATGTGGTGGTTTATTTATTAAAATTGAGTCTTAGTGATAAAATTGATGAAAACCTTTTAAAACCTAAAAGATAGTAGATTTTATTCTCTACTTGACTCTTTTAATGGATTGCATATTCATTGCTGCATTTAAAGCTGGTTGTCTATTGTATTTTATCGGTTTAACATTTGTTGAAGGCTAATGATAATTTATTACGCATTATCTTAGTCATAATATTTCTTCTTTGGCTAGTTGAGCTCACCCTTTCTTTCCTTTGTTCTCTTGAGGAAATGAGAACATAAATTTGGACGAGTCGGGGAGCAGAGTAATGGTCGAGAGGATAGCATTAGTAGTCCTCACTATTACGTGAAATAGTGTGATAATAGTTGTAATGAGGACTCCTTTTGAGTTTGTATAATATCTAGTAGACAATATTTGTATTCAAACTCACGATTTATATAAATATTATACCACAGCAGTTATATTAGTAAGTTGTATTTGAATTTATGTACCATGTAAGTGGCGACCCAAGATGGGTGGCGTATACCTAAATTTTGGGGGCGTCACGGTTGGTATCGAGCTTAGGGATATGATCCACAGGTAAGAGATGTGAGATAAGAACTAGGAGGGAGGCAGAAATTCCTTAGCTAGTATGACCTACCTAAGTTTATTTGGTATTTAATTGGTCGATTGAGTATAGGGATATAATATGTGATATGTTAATTAACCCTTGTTTTGTGGCGGTGTTTGAGAATGACATCTGAAAATCTTTGAGATAAGCAATGAAGCACATGAGAGTGTTGATTCGATTCGAAACAAAAGGTAACGACCAACAACACGATAATAATCATCTTTGGTGGCAGCGGCTATCGAACAATGATAACCATCGTGGGGAAATTATCATGCTAAGAATGGTAACCACTTGATTGGTAATCATGGCAAAGATAATAGAAGTGGAAATTTCAAGAAGAGAAGGTCATTTAGCTCGATTTTGTTGTGCACCAAAATCGAAGTCCAAATTTGGGATAGTGGCACCAGGTGGATATGGACAAAACAAAGTCGTTGGTTTTAGGAAGTGCGTTTTCGTGACTTCTCAAAAAGTGAGTAACTTGAGCGAAGTTAGCAGGTTAGTTAATTATAAATTCTTGCGAAGTCTATACCTTATTAGATCTGGGTTCTACCCATTCTTTTATCTCTCTTGCTTGCGTTCAGCGTTTAAATTTGACTCAGGAGAAATTAGACTTTGATTTATCTATTGAAACTTAGTTGGGAGAAACCTTCGTTACCTCCTTTTTATTAATCTTGTTGTTTCAAATAAACACTTTCACGTTACTGTCGATCTTATCTCTTTGAAAATACTTGCCTTTGAGGTAATTTTTTGAAATCGATTGATTAACTACTCATTATTCTTTTTTAAGGTTGTTAGCTTTTATATTCTAAACCAACTTTGTTATCTGAATTCAAAGTAACCAAATCCTAAAAGTTAATCATTTTGTATATCAAGCCATAAGTAAAGAGCCCGATCCTTTAGTTTGTTGACTTCCTTGTGTGGAATGCTGCAAAGCGGACTTTACGTGGCGGCGTCGTGAATGAAGATGGCAAGTTGATAGGTATCGTTGTGAGGTCTTATCCGGGTTAAGGGATAGAAGTCACGTTGGTATTAATGTGACGTCTTATCCAAGTCTTGGATGAAATGTGATTTTGAATGATATTTCTATCATTAATAAATTTCTTGGCGTATTCTTGAAGACTTCTAGCCTACCCTAGGCGTGAAATCGAATTTTGTATTGACCCCGATCTGAAAACCCATTTCTTAAACCCTCGAATATTTCTTGACTAAAATGAGCAGTTTACGTGGTTTATGATGAAAGTCATAATAAAAGCATTGGACTAATGAAAATCATGGGTATTAAGTGGTATTAGTAAGTGTTATGATGAGTTATGTTGGTTAGTATGTGAAAACATGAAAGTTTCTTAGAAATCACAAAGAGTTGAAAATCGATTTTGGTGAAAAGCGTAACATGAAATTCAATTGACCAAATCTCTTATTATATTTTGAATTTTTGAGTGTGGTCAAGTCCTAGAGTTAGATCTATGAGTTACCTAACTAATCCAAGTGGAATTACTGGAAAAGGTGTTGTAGATTTTTGTGTGGACTGATTTTAGCAAAGGAGTGCAAAGCTGCAAAAAGCAAGAAAAAATTTGCTGCCATGATTTTAGAGGGGCTGTTTCGGCCACTTAAATTATGAGAAAAATTCTGGCCTTTTGGGACATGAAGGTATATGGTATAAAAGTACCTCCTGTCCAAAAATGAGCTCATTACGACTTAAAATGAGCAAGTTATGACTATTTCAATATTTAGGTTTTAAATGAAAAACGCTATAACGCTTGAGTTCTATAACTCAGATGACCATGAAATTTAAACTAGAAGCTCACGTTAACATGTGTAAGAGTCCTGCCAAGATTTGGGAATTTTGGAGTTAAACTTGAGGTAGCTAATTTCTTAAGGAATTAATTAGAAATTGATTTTTGAAAAATAGTAAATGAATTTTAAAAATTAGAAAAAATATATTTTCATTATGGGACTATATTATGCTAAATCCCAGAAAAGAAATATTTTTGGGACTGATTTGGTATTTTTCATGAAAATAGTTTAATTCTGAACATATGAGTTAAATATGTTATGTGAAGTAACAAAGTTGAAAATAGGATTTTATGGCTAGAGAATCCTATATAGAGTATATGCATATTTTTTTGATGAGGATTTGATAATTGGTGATGATATCTTATGAGTATGGCATTTTGAATGATTAAATGCATTATATGGTAAAAGCGTAAACAATTGAGATAAATTGTTTATAAATTTAAGAAGTGATTAAAATATTGTTATAATATTAATGATATTAGATTATGAGATTTATTAAGTGATTGATAACATGGGGATATTCTTGAATCTGGATAAATTATATTATAAATGTTTAATATTTATCCTTTATCTCATTTGATTGATTCTTTATATCATTATCCTCATGTTTATATTATGTTGAAAGTAAATACGTGGCTTTTGTAGTGCATAGATGGACTTGGTATGATTATGACCGAGGGATTGTTGGGTATAATCATAGCAAGTAATTGAAAACATGATTATCTTTGGTAGTAGTGCATGGATAATTTGTGGTGATGATCTTAATGAATACTACGATTATCTTTGGTAGTATGGTGCATTGATGGATAATTATCTTTGGTAATAGTGCATGGATAATTTGTGGTCTGATACTAATGAATACGATTATCTTTGGTAGTAGTGCATGGATAATTTGTGGTGCGTGATACTAATGAATAATTATCTTTGGTAGTAGTGCATGGATAATTTAATGGTGCGTGATCTTAATGAATACCGACGATTATCTTTGGTAGTAGTGCATGGATAATTTGTGGTGCGTGATCTTAATGAATACGATTTATCTTTGGTAGTAGTGCATGGATAATTTGTGGTGGTGATACTTAATGAATACCACGATTATCTTTGGCGTAGTGCATGGATAATTTGTGGTCGTGATCTTAATGAATACCACGGGCGGTGCATGCATGGATAATTAAGTGGTAATTGATCTTAATGAATATCCTTGGCACATAGTGCGGGGATGATTCGATGATATGGATTAATTATTGGTGAGTCTCGTGATGAAATATTAATTCATGGATGTGGTAAAAAGTCGTCTTTGGTAGTAGTGCATTGATAGACTTGGTATGATTATGACCACGGATTATTAGGTATAATCATGGCCGTAATTGAAAACACGAATATCCTTGGCGATGGTGCATGGATAATTAATGGTTGTGATACTATTAAAATTGAGTCTCGACATTATTGGTTTCTGATTATATATCTTTGTATATCTTTGCTTTTGTAGTGCAAAGATGAATTGTTAATGAATATCTTTGGCGGATTGCAAAGATGAATTTAATATTTTCAACGATAAAGGTATTGAAGGTATCCTCACCTCTTTATCATACCGGTCGTACCCTAATTTGAGGCGAAATTCCATAAGGAGGGAGATTGTGAGACCCAGATTTTATCGATAAAGATTTAAATTTTGTCGAAATAATTTTTAATATTATGGTGTGAATTTGAGATAATATTATAGTTGTGGGTAGTATTTATAAATTTTGCAAAGTATGCACAGTGGTTATATTATATTAGATTGGTGGGGAATATTAGGTTTAGCGAGGAATATTAAATGCAATGACTCAATCATTGGTGGACCTAGCGAAATTATTGTCGGATTGAAAAGCGACAAAAATATTTTATTGAAATAACGGCGGAAGTTTTCTGGTTGATCTTTGTTGAACTACTACCGGTAGTAAAAGTACGATGTCGTGTGGTTGCATAGTAGCACCGGTATTGATTATTGATGCTTATGTGAGAAGTCACTCGGTTTGATTCCATTATTGTCGATTAATAATATGAATTATTATAGCGATAATGACGTTTTGTTTTATTAAATATTATTAGCGTAATAAAAGCGAAACATCTTTATATATAAAGCGAATACTTTATTAAAGTTATTACATAAATAGAATATATTATATTTTATTATGCATAGTGTTGCATAGTGTTTTGCGTAGTGTTGCATAGTGTTTTGCATAGTAAAATGTTTTTATATAAATAGAATATATGATATTTTATTTAAAAGATTTTGCTTTAAATATGGATAGTCAGTTAAAATAAATCAATACGGATAGTTCATGGATTAATTACTATGCATTCTATTTTCCTATAAATAGAAGCTCATTCCTTCATTATTTTCTTACGAATTCATTTGAAACTACAGAGAGAGAAATTATAGAGAAAGCTATAGAGAAAATCTATAGAGAGAAAAGAAGAAGAGTGATACGGTACTTCACTTTCTTTGATATCCGATGTCTTTTTACGGTAAGGGGTATTATTATTTAATTGTTATTAGTGAAGAGAACTTATTATTCTTTTCTTTATTATTACATTGAAGAACTTTTATTATTCCATTCATTCATTATTACATTGGAATAACTTTTGTAAAAAGTGGTATACCTATACATAACTTTTATATCTGGCGTACCTATACTTGGTGAAATCCTTATATTATTCCATTCTTATTTATTACATTGGAATAACTTTGTATCTGTGAGAATCCCCTATACTTGGTGATCTTATTACATTATTCCATTCTTTATTATTACATTGGAATATCACATGCATGTGTTTTACAGGACACAGTTCCATTGTTTATTATTCGCATTTATTATTACATTGGAATATCACATGCATGTGTTTTTTACAGGACACAGTTCCATTATTTATTATTATTATTATTATTACATTGGATCATCACATGTCGATTGTGAATTTCACGACTTTGTTTAGATTATTATTATTACATTGGAATAACTTTTATCTGTCACAATCTGCATGCGTGGTGATTTCTTTTGTTATTCCATTCTTTATTATACCCGGTTGGTTAAAACTTTGACTTATACTCCCATGAAATTAGTAGAATATCCTTGATATTTGCGTTTCATCGATATCTTTTCATGGAAATATTCTTGATCATTCTTGAATTTTACTCTACAAAAAACGATTATCTTGTTGACAATTTGGGCGTTAATAATTCTGGATAAAATAATTCTTGAACTTGTTTTATTGAATTATTATGTCATTGTCATCATCCTCATGTTATATTATGTTATCTTTGGCTTACGTGCATAGATGAACTTAGTATGATTATGACCGAGGATCATTCGGTATAATCATGGCTTGTTATAAATGATGTGATAAAAGTCCTCGATGGCACAATAATGCGGTGATGGATAGTTTTTGGTATGATTATGACCGGGGTGATTCGGTATAGTCATGACCATTGATAATTTGATGAAAATCCTTGGCCAGTAAATGCGGGGATGATTAGATGTGGTGGTTTATTTATTAAAATTTGCGAGTCTTAGTGATAAAAATTGATGAAAACCTTTTAAAACCTAAAAGATAGTAGATTTTATTCTCTCTTGACTCTTTTAATGGATTGCATATTCATTGCAGTTAAAGCTGGTTGTCTATTGTATTTTATCGGTTTAACATTTGTTGAAGGCTAATGATAATTTATTACGCATTATCTTAGTCATAATATTTCTTCTTGGGCTAGTTGAGCTCACCCTTTCTTTCTTTGTTCTCTTGAGGAAATGAGAACATAGGTTTGGGACGAGTCGGGGAGCGGAGTAATGGTCGAGAGGATAGCATTAGTAGTCCTCACTATTACGTGAAATAGTGTGATAATAGTTGTAATGAGGACTCCTTTTGAGTTTGTATAATATCTAGTAGACAATATTTGTATTCAATATTTGTATTATTAACTCTCGATTTATTAATAAGTTGTATTTGAATTTATGTACCATGACGACCCAAGATGGGTATATTAATAAGTTGTATTTTGAATTTATGTACCATGTAAGTGGCGACCCAGAGATGGGTGATTTGTATACCTAATTTTGGGGCGTCATGATTCAACTCCGATAATCAATACAAAGTCGCATACTCCCATCTTTCTTCTTCACAGAATAGCAGGAGCACCCCGAGAAGAAGTACTAGGACAAATAAAGCCCGATGTCTAACAATTCCTGCGGTTGAGTCTTTAACTCACGAAGTTCAATAGGAGCCATTCGATATGGGGCCTTGGAAATGGGTTTTATCTGGGTTTCAAGGTCGATACAAAAATTCAATTTCACGCTCTGAGGTAGGCGAAGAAGTTCTTGAGAATCGTTAGGAAATTCATTAACAATAGAAATATCATTCAAAAGCGGCGTATTTTTGTTTAGATGCATGGCGTGGGCTAAGAAAGCTTGACATCCGTTTTTTCAATAAGCGAATAGCTTTATGGCTTGAGATGACCATGATTGATTTTAATGGTTTGGTTGCTTGAATTAGCATAATAGGTTGATTAGGAATATGAAAGTACGTGACAACCTACGAAAATAATAAATTTTAGCATGATGAGTAGTTAACTTGATCAATCCACTAGAATCACATCAAATGCAAGTATTTTTAATGAAATAAGATCGACCAAGTAATGTGAAGTCTGCCGATTTGAACCAAACAAGACTTATAAATAGTGGATGTAATAAAGGTTTCTCCCAGCGGACTTTCTGAGATAAGTCAAAGTCTAATTTCTCCGAGTCAAATTTAATCGTTGGCGCTTAGTAGGAGAAATAAAGAATGGGTAGAATCGGTATCAAATAAAATATAGACTTATTTAGAGTATATTATAAGGTTACCAGTGATGACCTCATTCGGGTTCCTTACTTTACGGGAGGTCACAACAAACGCTCTCCCTTACACTACTGGGCTTTGAATATTCTGGGACGGCCTTTGGTGCCTCCATCTTGGCTGAACTTATCTTCGATGAGCGACAAAATCGGGCTAAGTGACCTTCTCTTCCACAATTATAACATGCTTTGGGCGGCATCGATGCAATTTTGGTGATGTGTCCCTCCCCTCGCATTTGAAGCATATGATGGGTGGTCGTTCTCCTTCCTTAACGAGTCTTTGGTCTTGGCGTCCTTCCATCATTGTTGAATCTCCTTTTCTTGAAATGTCCATTTTACTATCTTGGCCATGATTACCAGCAAGTGGTTACCATTTTTAGCATGTTGATTCCTCCACGTTTGTTGTCACCGTTTTGATGGTGATACCTTTGGTATTTTCATCTTTGTCAATTTGCTTTCTCTAGGTTAGGTTGACTCGTTATCGCGCTCTAATAAGCGAGCCTATTTACAACATCTCGAGTACAAACACGGTTTATGAAATAAGATATTGGCGTATCTCGGGTTTCAAACCTCTTAAAAATATTCGCGTCATTCGGCTCCTCATTATCGACCAAATGGGATGCAAAACCGAGATAACTCCACAAATTTAGCCTCGTATTGCGACCTACGACCGTATTGTTTTGTTCCAATTTGATAAACTCCACTTCTTTCGTGTAGCCCGAATACTCTCGGGAAAGTACTTTGTCGTTGAATAGCTCTTGGAACTTTTCCCAAGACATCTTGAGGCGTCGGTTGAGTGCGTTTATAGATTTCCACGATGTCTGCCTCTTCACGCAACATGAAGGTGGCAAAGGGAACCTTTTGCTCCTCGGAGCATCCCAAGACATCAAATATTTTGGTGATCTGCTTTATCCATGCTTCCGCCAAGTAGTTTGGCTCTCCAGATAAACTCGGTGGTCCCAGCTCCTTGAACTATTTAGCGGTGGCCGTCCAGAGAGTTACCGGTGTTTCCACTACATTTTGGGCCGAGGAGCCGCTCTCGCTTTGATGTTGCATAAATTTCATAAAGCCTCGAACAATCCATCATTCATCATTTGGTCGGTGTTCTTTGTTTGTATGAGGATTATCGCCTTCTACGATGCACATTCTCACGATTATTGATATGTGGAGACTCAGCGGTCTCTTGTGCTCCATTGCTATTCTCAACATTCTCGGATGTCATTTTGAATCTTGCCACAAAACAAGGTTAATTAACATATAACATATTATCCTATACTTTGAGCGACCAATTAAATACCAAATAAACTTAGGTAGGTCATCTTGTGAAGGAATTCCAAATCTCTCCCTCCTAGTTCTAGTCTCACATCTTAGCCGAGGATCATATCCCTAAGCTTTGATACCAATTTGTGAGAAGCCCCAAAATAGGTATACATCACCTATTTTGAGTGTGAATATACATGATACGAATCTGAAATACAATCTTTAATATACTCTGTGAGAGTCATGAGTTTTTAATATAAATATTGTCTTCTGACAATATCCACTCTCGAGAATAAGTCCTCATTACATTTATTGTCACACTATTTTACGAATAGTGAGGACTACTAGCTACTACTATCATCAGGACCATCACTCCGTTCCCTACTCGTCCCTACCATACGTTCTCATTTCACGAGAGAAACGCAATGAAAGAAAGGGTGAGCTCAACTAGCCCGATGAAATATTATGACTAAGATAATGCGAATAAATTATCATTAGCCTTCAATAGTGTTAAAGCGATAAAATATAACAAACATCAAGTATAAGCTGCAATGAACAAGTAATCCATTAGAAGAGTCAGTAGAGAATAAAATCTACTATCTTTAATGATTTAAAAGGTTTTTCATGACTTTTATCGCTGAGACTCGACTTAATAAATAATTCACATCATCGAATCACCCCTGCACTTTCTGACGAGGATATTCTTTAGTATTCACGACCAAAATTATCCATGCACTTCTACGGGCCAAGAATATTTGGGTATTCATTAATGGTTATGATCATACCAACAAGCGTCCATCAATGCACTACGGGCCAATGAGGACTTTTACCACATCATTTGTAACATTACGCTCATGATTACTGCCGAATAATCCACAGTCATAATCATACCAAGTCCATCTACATGCACTCTGAATACGATGACTTTCAAAAAATATAAATATGAGGATGATGACAATGATATAAGAATTGATAAAACAAGTTCAAGAATTAATTTGTCCAAGAACCCAATAACGTCCAAATTGTCAACATGATAATTTGCTTTGCTTTAGAGAGTAAAATTCAAGAATACTCGAATAATATTTCCATGAAAAGATCTTTGGATGAAGCGCAATTATAAAGGATATTCCAATAAATTCATGGAGTATAGAAGTCAAAACTTTAACCAATAGAGCATAATAAAGAATGGAATAACAAAAAAATCACCATGCATGCGGTACTTGCCATAGGCGAGGTTATTCAACGAATACTAAATAACGAGAACTAGGTCGGTGAAAATTACATGCCAAGCGGGATGTTCAACGAATAATAAAGAATGGAATAACAGCGAAATCACCATGCATGCGATACTTGGCATAGGCAAGTTATTCAACATAATACTAATAAGGATGGAATCGGTCGGCGTAAACGCATGCATGAACGAGTTATTCAACGAGAATACTAATAAGATTAAAATCGGTCCGTAAAAAAAGCGCTTGCAGACGGGATATTCCAGCGAGAATAATAAAAAGCGAGAATCGGTCCAGATGTAAAATGCCTGACGGAAGGATATTCTAACGAGAATAATAAAGAGCGGGATAATAGAAGAATGTCACCAAGTATAGGGTAGCTTTGCATTATCTGAGTTATTCAATGAGAATAATAAAGAATGGAATAACGAAGTTCTCTTCATGAATACTGAAAAGAATAATACTCCCTACGAGTACAACAAATAATATTCCTACCTTAAGAAGAAAATCTTTGGATATATAAGTAATGAAGTAACGAATACTTTCTTCTTTCTCTCTATAGTTTATCTCTACAGAGTTTAAGTGAATTAAAGAAAAATAATGAATGAATGAGCTTCATTTATAGAAAAATGGGCTTGCATAGTAACTAACTCATGAGCAGTCCATTGATTTACTTTAATCGATGGTCCATATTTAAAAGCAAAATTTTTAAATAAAATATAATATATTCTATTTATAATCTAATAAAACGAATAACTTTATAAAAGATTTTACTATCTGAAACCTTATCAGTACCTTATACAAATACTATGCATAATAAAATATAATATATTCTAATTATTGTCTAATAAAAGCAGATAACTTTATAAAGTATTACATTTTATATAAAAAAATTTTACTAAAACACTATGCAACACTTTGCAACTGACATTATGCGTAATAGAATATAATATATTACATTTATAGAATAACTTTATAAAAGTATTACATTTTTATATAAAAAAAGATTTTACAGATTATTACATTAATAATACCAACAAAAGCGAGTGACTTATCACGTAAGCATCAATAATTAATCACAGTGTGCTACTGATGCAACCACGCGTATTCTTGTACTTTTGACCTTTGGGTGTTTCACGATTAACGGTAAAACTTATGCCAGTTATTTTCATAAAGTATTTTTGTCGTTTTCTCAATCACAACAATAATTCCAGTTGTGTGGTCCACTGATGATTGTCTTAGTTATACGAATATTCCTGTTAAAAGCGAATATTCCCCAACCAATCGAATATTATATAACAACTTGCGTACTTTGCAAAATTTATAAATATTACCCACAACTATAACATTATATCAATTTCACTCCATAATATTCAAAAATAATATTTATAGAAAATTCATCTTTATTCAAAAGTTGGGGTTTTATCTGACTAGCTAGTCCCGGTAAGAAATATTATGACTAGGATAATGCGAGAATAAATTATCATTAGCCTTAAATGTTAAACCGATAAAATATAACAAACATCAAGTTTAAGCTGCGGTAGAACAAGCAATCCATTAGAAGAGTCAAGTAGAAATAAAATCTACTATCTTCTATGATTTAAAAGGTTTTCATCACTTTTATCGATGAGACTCGGCAATAAATAATCCACATCATCCCTGCTTTTCTGACGAGGATATTCATTAGTATCACAACCACAAATTATCCATGCACTACGGGCGAGGATATTCGTGTATTCATCAATGGTTATGATCATGCCAACAACGGTCCATCGATACACTACAGACCAATGAGGACTTTTACCACATCATTTGTAACATTACGGTTAAGCGATTATACTGGATTAATCCTGACAGTCATAATCATACCAAGTCCATCTATGCACTACGAGGCCACAGATGACTTTCAACATAATATAAACATGAGGATGATGACAATGATATAAGAATTCAATAAAACAAGTTCAAGAATTAATTTATCCGAGGAACCAATAACGTCCAAATTATCGACATTATACTTCTTTATGGAGTAAAATTCAAGAATGTCGGAAGAATATTTCCATGAAAAGAATCTTTGGATGAGCGCAAATATAAAGGATATTCCACTAATTTCATGGAGTATGAAGTCAAAGCTTTAACCAACTTAGTATAATATAACGAATGGAATAACAAAAGAATTCACCAAGCATGCGATAGGCCGATGCAGACGGGTTATTCCATAGAATAATAAATAATGGAACCCGAATCGTGCGTAAGCCTTGCGCAGACGGAATATTCGATAGAATAATAAATAATGGAATCGGTCATGCGTAAAAATGCAGACGGGTGGATGTTCCAGCAGAATGATAAATAATGGAACCGGTCATGCGTATAGCACAGAGGCGGGATGTTCGATAGAAAAATAAAAATGGAATAACGAAGAAGAATTTTACCATGTATGCGGTTACTTCGCGCCAGAGCGAGTTATTCAACATAATGATAAAGAATGGAATAACGGAAGAATTTCACCAAGTATAGGGTAGCAGGCGTATCTGAGGTTATTCAACGAATAATAAAGAATGGAATAACAGAAGTTCTCTTCATGAATAAGAAAGAAATAATACACCTTACCTTAGTAGGAGATTGGATACTACAATAGTGTAGTAACAGAATACTCTTCTTCTTTCTCTTTTATTCTCTCTATACTTTCTCTCTCTATAGCTTGAATGAATTCATGAAAAATAATGAAGAAATGAGCTTCTATTTATAGGCTTGGCAGAGTAAGGGTAAAATAGTCTTTTTTGCCATAATTTATGACATCACTGCATTGGCGTCATCGATCACAATACATCATTGCATACCTCATCGTCCGATAACATCATCCACTACAAGAAAAAGGTCTATCAGCGACCAAATATATCAGCGACCGCATATCCGGTCGCTGATAGTCTTACTTAAGCAATCCGATATCGTGACCGACCTATAATCCGATCGCTAAGTGATATCCACGACCCGCATCGATCGTTGATCGATCGCTAGATCAAATTTCCACCAAAATTGGCGGAAATGTTGGTGGCGTAGTTTTTTGCGACCCGTTTATGTCGGCGACCACGTGCGGTCATTGATAAGTCCATGTCGTTAAAAATCGTGACGCGCGTGTGATCGCAGATATATGATCGTTGATCATCCTAAATGAAATCGATTATCGGGGCATTATTTCGACCACGAACATAGAAGGAAAAAAAAAAGAGAGGCTGCGAAATAGAGAGAAGAGGGAGAAAGGGGAGAGGAAGAGGAGTTCGGTGCGTAGATACATGGCCGCCACCGCCACCTGACCACCGACCACCTACCACCTTCTAAGGAGATCAAATTTTTCAAATGGTGAGTTTAATTGAATCTTCTAAGCAGTATTTATCTTCATTCATTGTAATTTCTTGAATCATGCTTGAAATTGTATGTGAATTCTTTGGATTTAGCGATTGTGTGCATGAATACATAGTGTATTGGGTAATTTGTTTAGTCACCTATCAAATTGGGTAATTTATTTTTGTTTTAAAATAGGTTTTTTGTCATCAAATCGGTAACCTAATGCGGGTATTGGGTAATTCGTTTAGATTTTTGTTGTAATTTGTTTTAGTATCACAATTACTCCACACAAATAGAATTTGATTATTATTGCTTGCTTACCGTTGTTGTCTTTAGTGAACTATTATGGCAAAAGTCCACGACAAATTATCTCATTTAGAAAACAAAATGGAATGTAATAAGCGAAAAAATTTAAATATAGTCATATATATATATATATATATATATTGTTTAGATTAGATTAAATACTTGTATGTATTTATATTGGTTAGATTAGATTAAATACTATTAAATTCTTCAAGTAGTTGTTAGATTTGATTGGGTTTCCAAATTTTACAATTTTATTTGTTGAATGTGGTGTGTAAGTGATTTGTATTGGAAATTTGTATTTCTCTTGGTTTGTGTCTTGGGTGCTAGAAATGTCCGTATATGCATGTCGCCGTCGTGTGGCTAGTCCATATTATAGGGGAGACTACTGGCGAATTTTTTTGAAGTATTATAAGTATAAGTTTGAAAAATGTTCATAAGCATTATAAATATAAGTTTGTAGTTGAATTTTTTTTTACCTCTTTTATTGTGAACATTTTTAGGTTTAAAATATATAATAACTTTTGGTTATAGGAAAGTTATGCCCATTATTGAAATAAAATGAGAAATTGAATTGTTTGAATATCACGAGTAAGCTTAATTTTAGTAATTCTCGATGAAATTGGGTTACTTTATATAGAGAACACAGGTCTTTGCTATCGATTGGATATAAATATATTGGTGATCCTAGAGCCTATTAAGGGGTTTTGTTGGAGGCTGATGAAATTTGGATTGGGGCGAGAATGCATGAAACTGCTTGACCTCACGAGGCCAAGCGAGCTTGGTTGTCGACATAGTAAGCTATTGGGGGTTGTTAAGCCAAAATAGGCGTCTTTGAGAGGCTGATTAGTGTAACGAGAGAAGGTAACTAGACACACTTAGTTAATAAAGAGGCTTTTTGGCTATAACGAGAAAAACAAGGGTATTTAACACTTATGTATACAAGAATAAAGCTATAAAATGTTATAGAAGCTATAAATTGTAACCAAGTTGTGACTATCCCAAAACATAAAAAGATTATAAAAAGGAATAGTGAGGGGTATAATCTTAAAACATGTTAGCAGAGGGCCTTAGATGGACTCTTCAATTCTTGGCGTGAAGCCTTAGATGGAGATAGTTTTCTTAAGAAGAAAAATTTCAATGCATCTGAATACCAACCAAATATATATTCTTGATATAGAGCTAGAATGAATGAAATACCTTACATACGATTAACAATAAAACAAATTTAAAACAAATTAAAATAAAATAACATGATATAATATAAAGTTTCTCATCTGCATTAATTTGCATTCATTCGTTAACATTGAGTATGCTAAAATGTTAATCATATGCTTACTGAAGTATGCTTCAAGTCATATAGTTACAAGTATGCTCAAAAGTCAAGTATACTTCTAAGTATACTCAAGTCATATGATTAATAAGCTCATGTTATGCATAGTAGAGTGCTGGTGGAATCATGGACCTCTATTGGGAATAGTATTTGGATAAGCACGACGAAAGTCAAGTGCCCGGATAAAATCTTCTGATTGAATTTAAAATTTGGTTGCCAAGTGTTTTTAGAGTATGCGTATATAGTCACCCGTTGAATGTATAAATGGTAGAGTCATGAATCGATGTCCATATTTAAAGTGTAAGAATGTAAATTATATGGGCAGAGACACGGTAAACTATCATTTACTTGTTTACAGGTTCATGAGAAATTATGAAGAATCTTTGGTGGGCACATGGGCGAGAAGAGATGGTGGCATCACACAAGTACACAATTGAGGCGATAGTACTCATCATTATGAATGAAATGGTCCATGATATTGCGGGCAGTTTTTGATTGGGAGCAATGCGAGAAACACCTATGAATTTTGATGCGAAGACTTCTTTAAGTTGTTGAGGCGAGGGTAGAAGCCATTGTGGCATGGTTGCACCAAACACACTACATTATCTGCGATGGCGACATTACTTAACATCAAAGTGATCACAACATGAGCCATGAGTGTTTTGAGTCACTCTTGAAAGGCAATTAAGAGTATGTTACTGACGGTGAGAATTACAGTAACTATTACTTTTGTAAGAAAATGGTGAAGAAGTTGGGTCTTGGATACCAAAAGATCGATCGTGTCCTAACGTTGCATGTTGTTTTATAAGGAAAATGAGCAGGATGACAAGGTGCACGTTTTGCGGTCATGATTGGTTTAGGCCTAATAAAGAGGGTGTGACTACAAAAAAAATCAAGTATCTGGTTTAAGATTCTAAGGTATTTTCCAATAACACATCGATTAAAAAAGATTGTACATGTCTTGAAGATCAAATTTGAACATATGAGTTGGCATGCGAAATCTCCACTAAAGATGGAGAACTAAATCATCCATGAGATGGGCGAGGCTTGGAAAGATTTCAACTTAGCACATCCACGAATTTGCATTGGAACCTAGAAATGTGAGGCTTGGATTGTCCACCGATGGTTTCAATCCGTTTAGCCACTCAAATTTATTCATTACTCATGTTGGCTGTGATTGTTACTCCGTCTGACTTGCCTCCTTGGATGTGTATGAAACATTACGTACTTATTTCTTTCACTTTCGTGATGAATGTTACGGGAAGACAAAGATAACGATAAAAGCACGTTTTTGGACATGAAAGATATTTGTGGCGTCTGGATTAGAACTTTATGAATCTCTAATGGTAAGATTTTCAAACCGCATACAAAAAGTACACATTGTCCAAAAAGCAAGTTGACGATGTGTGCACATAGGTTAAGTCTCTGAAAACTACAAGATGGATATCGTCGAACATTGCAAGGTGTATTACGGGTGGGAAATTGCAAGGGATGAAGAGTCATGGCTGTCATGTGTTCATGGAGACTCGAACCTATAGCATTCGGGATCTCAGCGATAAACCCGATATGGGATGCTTTGGCCGGATCTTAATCGTTTCTTGAAAGACTTGTGTTCAAAATCATTGAATGAGAAGGACATGTTTTGTACTTGAGAAGAACATCATAGAGATCACGTGTAAAGCTGGAAAAAAATATTCCCACTGGTTTTTGACTCCATGAAGCATTTGCAAATCCATCTTCCCTATGAAGCTTCGTGTTGGGGTCCGATTCAATGTAGATGGATGTACCCTTTCGAGAGGTGATGGAAACCTTAAGAGAAGGTGAAGAATGGGAAAACTTATGTCGAAATGCGATATCACGAGGCATCTGATTTTGATGAGATATATACGTTTGTCTCGAGACTATTTTCGGGACGAAGTCTTGTGAAAACCCGATCAGTATCGAGACATGATGATGGGGAAATGTTGAACTAAATGGTGGCTCTCTGTATTTGGTCTATCGAATTGGCGCTTATGGAAAAGGAAGCGCATATTCCTCTCTGAGCAAGAATTACATGCCATATACTTACATTCTTCTCGATTCTTGAGGAGATTGCGAATTTGTGAGGTACACATATAAACTTGATATTTTATCTTTAAGTTGAAAATTTATTCAATATGTTAATGTTTATAACATGGTATAGATTATGCGATGAAAGTAATCCAGTTAGATGGTGGAGATGAACCATAAATTAGATCTGAGTCGATACTTGTGTCGGATGACATTGATCTTTGAGGAGGAAGAGTTATTGGTAGAATCGACCACGAGAATCTGAAGCGGATGATGGTTATGAATCTGCTGACACATATCTGAAGATGATTACGAATCGGACATTGACACTTGAACTCATGAAATGTATGTTTAGCAATACATGTTTTTTATAACATTATCGTATTTATGTCTTAAACTATTTAAATGCAACTTTTGTTTATTTTCATTTTATATTTCATATATATACATGTTTATATCATCATGTTTATGTACTAAACTATTTAAATGCAACTTTTGTTTATTGTCATTTTATATTCATATATATACATGTTTATATCCTTTATCATGTTTATGTACTAAACTATTTAAATCTGACTTTTTGTTTATTGTCATTTTATATTCATATATATACATGTTTATATCATTTGTCGTGTTTATGTACTAAACTATTTAAATCAACTTTTGTTTATTGTCATTTTATATTCATATATATACATGTTTATATCCTTTGTCGTATTTATTGTCATATATCATGTATGTCAAATATGACTCTAATAACATCTTGAAATTTGTAATATCTGAGATGGCTTACAGCGGTATGAGAAAAAGCAGCGGCTTGGGTGGGGGCCTAATAATGTGCCCAGAGCCCTACTAATCCAGATGATCGGATTCTTATTGATTCCCTCTCCTCCAAACGAATAGAGCGTCGTCCATATATCATTTATATAAAAGCATTTAAGATTCCATTTATTGTATATTTGTAATGTTTTGATTGATATTATATTGGTAATGTTTTGTTTTGATCTTATTATATTGAAAATTTGTATATTTCTCTTGGTTTGTGTCTTGGGTGCTAGAAATGTCCATATATAAATCTTGGTCGTGCATGTGGCTGAAATCTATATTATAGGGAGACTATGATGAATTTTTTTAAGTATTATAAGTATAAGTTTGAAAAATGTTCACAAATATTATAACTTAGATGTAAATTGCTTTAATATATGCTAATTGATGTTGTATATTATAGTGATATTTTAGGATAATAAGATCGTCAATGTTTGCATCAAATATGGACAAATTGGGATGCTCATTTCCTTCGTTATTTTTATTACGAATTCATTGAAACTCTAGAGAGAGAAATTATGAGAAGCTATAGAGAAAGTTATAGAAAGAAGAAAAGTATTCGCTTTCTTCCTTTATACATATTAGTCGTATTGTCTCGGCATACCACATACTTGGTGAATTTATTTTATTACTGTTAGTAATGCGTGTTTCTGGCGGAAGGAACATTTACTGTGAATTGAATATCTATACATGTGTTTTACCGGATACCTGAAATGCATGGTGATTCGTTGGTGACCGTTTGATTAGGGGTATAGTATAATTTGATGAAAATCACCTACTATAATGGTCCGAGAGGGGATAGCATTAGTAGAATTTAATGCACCAAGAAATAGTGTGATTGTTGTAATGAGGACTCCTTTTGAGTTTGTATAATATCTAGTAGATAATTTTGTATTCAAACTCCGCAGATGAGATGATCTTTGTAGGATAAGGTAACATTTTGGTTTTAGGAAGAAGCGTTTCTATGAAATGGGTAGAAGAAGTTAGCTTAGTTAATTATAAATTCTTCACGACATACCTTATTGAATCTAACGTTCGACATTTAGAATTTGACTCGGAGAAATTCATTGATTTATCTGTTGAAACTTGGGAGGAACACCGTTACCTCCACTATTTATTAAATCTTGGTATTTCTTTTTTTTCTTAAACTTCCTGAAATTTTCTTGATAAGGCTAGCGAGTTTAAATGGTTTAATTATTAGATCTATGAGGTTACCTAACTACCAAGTGGATCTTTGGTACTGGGTTTTGGGATTATATGGTATAAAGTACCTCCTGTCAAAAAATGAGCTCATTACGACTTAAAATGAAAGTTATGACTATTTCAATAATATAGTTTAATTCACGACATATGAGTTAAATATGTTATGTGAAATATGAAAGTTGAAAATAAGGATATTATGGCTAGAAAGTCCTATATAGAGTATCATATTTTTTTGTTTGATATAATATTTATCTTTGGTATATCTTTGGTAGTAGTCATGGATACGGGGATCTTAGATGATATATTTAATTACGGATGTGGTAAAAGTCGTCTTGGTAGTGCATTGATAGACTTGAGTATGATTATGACGAAAGTCATTAAATTTATGTCTTATTATACTATTAATTGATTGGCCATTTCAAAGTCTTATTGTTAATGAATAGCGCGATACACATAAGGAGGGAATTGTTTCGGTTTAGCGGGGAATATTACCTGGCAGCTCAATCATTGTTATGTTATTGGTTGCATAGTAGCTGCAGTGTGATTATTGATGCTTATGTGAGAAGTCTCGGTTTGATGTCGATTAATAATATGAATTATTATAGCGATAATGATTTTATTTTATTAGTATTATTAGCGTAATAAAAGCGAAACATCTTTTATATAAAATAGAGATACTTTATTAAAGTTATTACATAAATAGAATATAATTATTGCGGTTGCACATTAGTTAATGTTATTCCCATTCTTTATTTCCATTTTTTACTCTCTGACGGTATCATGTTGACAATTTGGGCGTTAATAATTCCATGGATTAAATGAATTCTTGAACTTGTTTTATTGAATTCTTATGTCGTTGTCATCATCCTCGTCATTATATTAACCATATCTTTGGCTTCGTGCATAGATTAGTATATATGCATGGCCAGGGGTGATTGGTATAATCGTGACCGTTGATAATTTGATGAAAATCGTTTATTCTCTACTTGACTCTTTTATGGTTCTTATTCGGCTAGCGATTAAAGGCCCCGGTTATACTTGTATTTTGCTCCGGTTTAACCTTTGAAGGCTAATGATAATTTATTACGCATTATCTTGATCATAATATTTCACTTCTTTAGGCTAGTGAGCTCACCCTTTCTATCTTTGTGATTAACGCGAGTTTGACGTACTCACTAATACTGTGAAATAGTCTCCTTTTGAGTTTGTATAATATCTAGTAGATAATAGTTGTATTCATTGATGTAAGTTGTATTTGAATTTATGTACCATGTAGTGGCGATTGGGCGTCATGATATCCGTTGATAGATGGGGCAGTGGCGACCAGATGGTGGCATAATTTTAGGAAATGCATTTGATATCGAGCTTAGGGATGTATGACGTGTGCTTTCCTTAAGCTATATGACACATTTATTTGATGATTCGAGACATTATTACGGCAAAGTCGTTATATCAAGCGTAGTAAAGGCGATGCGGCGTCTTTTGAAGAAGATTCAACTTGAATAAAAGGTTTCGTGGTTTTTACGAAAAAAGTGCCGCATTCACAATTGAAAATCGGTGAAGATCGACCATCCGAGGCCGGGAGAGGATTATATGCCTGAGCGTAGCCCACAGTGGTACACCAGTCCATTTAAATTTGAGATGTGTATTATGATGAAAGAAGTGGGTGAAAAAGAAAGAGTAATTGGTGAAATCTTATGGTATGGCATTTTGCATTTTTTGAATGATTAAATCGCCAGTTACCATGAGCCTGAGCCTCGGTGTATCAGATGGCGAAAAGGCTAAAAGAACATCTGAAGTGACGTATTTCACGGTTGCGACATATCCTTTGCCGAATGCGTGTTGCATTGCACAAGTTTTAATATGTTTCTGATCATGAATTGTAGAAAATATCCCATTTTACTTAGTAATATTGTCTTTATTTTTTGTATAGGAGTCTCGATCTCAAAATTCGACTATCCGTTGGTACGGATGTGTGCGTATACTTTAGTGATGAGTACGCTGAGGGCTATCCGGATAAGCGGTAATAAGTTTTAACAACTTTGATCTTGTTTATTAATACTTACAAAATATTATTTTTAACTATTTAAGTGTTAACATGATGATAGGATACTTATAAGCGTTTATTGAATGGCGCTATCTGAAGGCACTCCGTCCGCTTATTGATCGAGAGTTGTGGGAGAGGCGTCATTTGTGAAGAAGAACTACATTAAAGGTCGAGGACAGCGACGGCGCTCATCCTTGATGGCTCGAGCGACTCTGCTACCTAGTCTTCACGAGTCATTGAGTCATCAATTTGTTCATTTCTCATTTGTGTGAGAGCTATATATCGAGTGTCGAAATCTCTGACGTCGAGGTCGAAATCTTACGAAGATACTAGGCGGGCACAGGGGGCTCTTGATCTGAGGAGTTAAATTTGAGCGATGGCGGCGGCAATGACGAGACGACATGGGGATGGCAGCGAGGTATAAAATCAATTTGTTGTATGTATTATGCCGTAATATATACGATGTCGACATATTTATTATATTTGTAACTTGTTTTATTATTTTGTTAATTACGAGGGTGATCGAGGAGGGATGGCGCTTGACATAACCTTGTACTTGCATATTCATTATTTGGATGTTTGTATATATATTACTTAAACAAGTTTTGAAATGTTATTATATTTATTCAAATCATATTGGTTTTAAAGGTTTATATACTAGTTTGGTGTATGTGTTGGTGGACGATGGATGTTTATATTGTTTTGTATGTTGTTTATCTTGGTGTGTATGTGTTGGGATAAAGCGGTGAAAAGCAATTATAGGTTTTAGAATTCTACAAAACAACAAAAATCATTACAAATTTTTTTTCATATCGTGACCGCGTCACGATCGGCTAAACGATCAATATGATGTACGATGTCGGCTGACCGTGAGCGATCGGCGATAATTATCGACGACGTGGACCACGTCGACTTTGGCCTGGACCATCTTGACTCATTTCGATGTGGGATTTGTCATTTGATTAGCTCATAAGCGATCATGAGATATCTCGATTAAGCTAATAGTGGTTGTTGATGTGCATCCAGCTGACCCGATTTTTATCTGACGACTATCGGCGGCCGGCGTCTTACGATCTGACCCGATAAATGATCATTGATGATAAGCCTTTTGTTGTAGTGATAAACACCTCATCGTCCATAGATGACATGATAAGCTTTCATCACGAATTGAAATTCAATTTATTCTCTTCCACCTCCTTTTACTTTTATACCATGAATTTACTATAATAATGCTACCATTCAAATTATAAAAGCGTCTTATTATATAATCACATCATACTACTATAATATAATATTATAATAATATATTTGAATGAATTATTTTATCGAGAAAGATAAAATACCAACTTTCGACAAATGTCGCATGCTAAAAAATTCCTCGATTTAAATCCACTTGAATAAATATTTTCTTATCTATCATTTGTGTCCACATAAAATAAATATTTCCTTATCATATAAATTAGTAATTAATTATTCACAAATAATATTACGGACTCCTGATAATGACAACCGGTAGTTCCCGAAGAGGGCTTTCAATAAGGATTTCTCCGTGTATGATTAGGTGACCAAACTTCTCCTTGTGAGAACTTTCTAGACATTTCCAATAATCTTTATCTAATAATATTATTCAAATAATATGAATTATTGATCCAGATAATGGGAAATCTTGTGCGGTGACAATTATTGAAACAACAATAATATAAAATATCAATAGCGACAATTATTGAACCAATAAAATAAAATATTGAGCAGATAATTACGATAACAATTATTAAGTAGTGTCTTCTTTACGTAAGAATCGATAATTCAAAATATTGTGCGATCTGGTGTGCTCTTTGTGCAACAACCTATATTCTTGTATTGTAACCACTAGGTATTCAAAGCGATGTTAACGGTAAAACTTTCGTAGTTATTTTATAAAAAATATTTTTGTCGTTTTCTCGATCGACAATAATTACATTGTGGGGGTCCACTAATGATTGTGCCATTTATACGAATATTCCTGTTAAAGCGAATATTCTCAGGCCAATCGAATATTATATAACAACTTACGTACTTTGCAAAATTTATAAATATTACCCACAACTATAACATTATATCAAATTCATTCCATAATATTCAAAATGATATTTATAGAAAATTCATCTTTATTCATAAAAGTTGGGATCTTCTGATATATATAGTATATATATATATATATATATATATATATATATATATATATATATATATATATAAGCTACTATACATATAGAATAATATATTATACGGATTGATTATGGACTTTATTTTGGTTTGGTTCACTAGAGCCACCAAGTGAACGAAAATTCGAACTAGGGTGCAAAATTAATATTTAAATATAATTATTACATTTAAACTTGAGAGCTCCATTACAAACGAGGTCTTGGCGCTCCTTGTTCCTTGATCTCCAATTCTTCAAAATTAATTCTAAATATTCCTATTACAAAACTATTTTAAAATAAATAAAACCTTGATCGGCGATCGAGGGAAATGCATAGGAGGAAGTTAGAATTTACCTTAAGAAAATCTTAGAGAAGGCGAAGTCTTTGAGACCCCATTTAATAAAATTAATTCATTCGTGCATCCAACTAAAATAAAATCCAATCGCTTTTTAGTCGATAGTCCATAATCAATCCATTTATTATCATACACGTCATATGCATCGATAAATAACATTCATCTCATGAATAATAAACATTCAATATATATATATTGATATCATTTAATGGGCAAATTTAGCTAGCATAAAATCTAATTTTAAATAAAATAACCTCTTTTATTTTAATTTATCAATTTTGAATAAAATAAACTATTTTATTTTAATCAAAACCTTTAATCAAAATAAATTCTTTTATTTTAATTAATTATGGAATCAATTCAAGTTTAAAAAAACTTTTTTATTAAAGGAAACACAGATTCTCTTTCTATTCACAAATAAACTCCTTTATTTTGAATAATATGAAATCTTATTTCATATCTAAATAAACTCATTTATTTAAGAAAATACGAATTCTCTTTCTATTCACAAATAAACTCTTTTATTTTGAATAATATGAAATCTTATTCCATATCTAAATAAACTCCTTTATTTAAGGAAACAATGATTCTAATTTCAACTCTAATTAGTTATCATAGAATCCAATTTCAACTCTAATTAGTTAGCATGGAATCTAATTTTAAAATTAAAATAAACTTTTTTTATTTTAAGATTAAAATAAATTTTTATTTTAATTATAAAATTATTAAGAATATTATATATATATATATATATATATAATAATAGCAATTAATATATCATATATCTAATATAGTGTAGGAAACCAAATGAATTATGTACCATTTACCTGACTCCACGACTCACGACTCACGACTCCTGACTCCTTTGATTTTCGTGATTGGCATATATATATATATATATATATATATATATATATATATATAGGACTCATATCCCGGTGAAACAGTTACGAGGATCGACTTATTAAAAAACACAGCTGCAATCCCCTTGAAATAGCGAAATCACAGCGAACAAAAAAATTCTGAAAATCAGTTCGCGGTTTTCAACAGTTTTTCAGAAATTTATTACAGTTTTTCCTTCTTTTCTTTTCTTTTTTAATAAATTTTATATAATAAATTATGCCCAATTAAATTATTTTAAACACATATCAATATACATATTAAATTAAAACAATTAATAATTAGCATAAAGGTTTGGCTTTGATACCCTTTATTAGGTTTGTTATATTCATGAAACCTTGATCAAATTGCACAAAATAAAGCGGAAAGGTGATAAAATAGAGTTTTAAGATTTTACAAACCATATACTCGGATCATCACAGTATGCACAATTATTAATTAAGCGAAAAGATAAAGAACAAGAATCGTACCCTTGAAGATTCGAGCTTCTTCAAATACAAGTTCACCTCCAATCGTCTTAGATGTTCAACTTGAATCCACAGGTTTTGTTCCTTCCTTTGATCGGCGTTAGCCATCCAAGTGTTTGGCCTCTAGAGGTGATCCACGAGGAAGAAAAAGATTCAAGAAAATGAGTATTTAAGCAAAACCCTAGTTTTTTATCTCTCGTAGAAAAAGGTGTACTCTCATTACTATTGAAATTATATACCATTGTCCGAAAAAGTCAACAACCACTTCACCCGTAATAAGACTCCTCTTATTTATACATATGGACAACCCTCCTTAACAATTAAGGAATTAATTTTATTTTAATTAATTAAATTCCTTTAATTAATTAGGTTCCCAGTCTTATTAGGAATAATTAGTTAATCTCTTTTAATTAATTAGCCTCCCCAATCTTATTAGGATATTTGAGAGTACTTTTATTAATTAATTCTCAAACTCCTTTAGAAATTAAATAATAATAATAGTAATAATAATAAGACTCCTCTTATTAATTTATATTTAATATTTCCAAAATATTAAATAATAAATATTAAGCTATTTAATTTATTCTATCACCATAGATTAAATTAAATACATAACTTATTATTATGATTATGCCATTAACTTCTTAAATAATTATTCTTCCTTTTATGGTGTGACCCTTTAGGTTCTCCATATTAAAGCTAGTTGTGAATAAATCAATTAGAACAATTCTAATCTTATTTAAATAAATAACTTAAACTATTAATTTATTTAAATAAATAATATTTATTCTACTGAGAGGATAAGCCTCCCTAGCGATTAACGACTTTCCGGATAATATAGATTTCAACATTAATCATAAAAAGAACATTTGAGTAAATAATTACATTATAATTCAATCCTTCCACCATCTGATGTCCTAATTAAATATAAGACATGAAATTCTTTGTCAAGTCTTATTTTATTTAATTATATATATTTTGACTCTTAAATGCACAACTCCAAATAATGCAAATTAGAAACTCCTTTCTAATTTCATTTATTATAACCAAGGACTAATGGGTTGTCATTTATTGAATCACATATAACATTTCTCTTCTTTCACTAGAAGTGGTAGATTCTTTATTGATCATACATTATCTCCATGTACAACTTATTATACCCAAGCATACCCTTTGATATACCATAAGGGTCTTAAGGAATAAGTCAAGTATAACTCATCATATACAAGATACTATGATGATCTCAGAATCGAGGATCACTTGTACTTACTATCACTCTGAAAATTTCTATTGACGAGGCAAGTAAAACTCCATTAGGTATTCCTTAGCGAGTCACGTTCGGTGAACTTATTCTCTAATAAGCACCTACATACTTACTTTAGTGTCTCCACACAAATGATCATGAGATCAATCATCATCATCCAATGAAGCAAACAAAGTATGTACCAATCTATCCGGATTCACTAATCTCTAAGTTAGTAATCCAATGATTGGGAACTATTTAGTTTTAAGCTTTCTAAGAATTTAGATCTCAATAGAATGATCAACATCATTATTTTAAAAGCATTGCTTAAAACTATGGGTTTATCACATATTATAAAACAACATCATGTAGATAATTAAAAGCCTTTTAATAAATGAATACCTTTTATTAATAAATGAATAAGATTATTACAAAAGTATATGCTTTATCATCAAACATGATTGGCTTGTATGCATACTACTTTCACCTTCTCCACCACAAATCAGTATCCAATATTTTTTGCAAAACCATTTTACCCCTTGGTAGACCACGTCGTTGACATGGCTCTTTATGACATGAGAGCTAGTACAACTTTGAAGTCATGGTGGTAGGGAAGAGAGGTAAAGAAGAGCCTATTGTGTTTGACAATCCTCAATACCCCCGAAGCTAATCACAAATCTGATGGAGGAAACACCTAGCTATGTGACATTGAAAATGGGGACTTATCTACAAAAATCAAGCTAGGTGACTTTAATTGATGGCTATCTCAAATGGGAACCTCCCAAGCATACATTGATCTGATGGATGGAGGGTTCCTCGATTATCGTCGTGAATTTGATAGTAGTGATAAGAATTAGTCTAAAATTTGAACGACTATAAACTAAGCGCTAGATGGGAGGCACCCCATCGATCTTTCTCCTCATTATTTAATTCTTATTTACATTTCCAATTACTTCTTCTTCTATGTTTAATTCTTCATACTTTCCATATTTAGTAGATGTTTGATAGTTGTAAGTCTTAATAATAGTTTGATTGTTTCTCCTCTCGGGTTCGATCCAATTCTGATAAGCGTTCGAGGATCAAACAAGTCAAAAAGCCAAAAGGCATGAGTACATGGTAAGCGGCGAGAGCTTCTACAAGCCAAACAGCGGTGACCATAGCGCCCTCTCTCAGTCATAGAAAACAAACATTGCTCAATTTTTAAAATTTTTGACTCAAACATTCGGACAGTTAGAAGTTCACACTCAATTTCCACCTTTAGATTATCTCAAACTTATCCATCGCTTTGATACACCATCGGATCATGAGGAGGCGAACGGAGATGACATTGCCATAGAGGTATTCTTTCACTTTTAATTACAATGAGGGCATTATTCATTTTAAGTTTTGGGGGGATTGTTCTTATTATTTATGATTATATATTTAGTATAATCATGTTGATTGCATATAGTTAGTATTATTATTTTAGTTTAGTGTTTGTTGCATATGTTAACATGTTATTTAGCTTATCTTAAAAAAAATATTTGTTTTAAATTGTTACATTTAGTGTAGATATGTTATATTGCATGACTCCAAGTTTTCAGTTGGTTTGAAATTCTTGTGACCTATGAAGAGATTAGAATTACATGATTTTTAAACAGTTTTGATGAGTTAAGGCATAGTTATAATGTTATAGCATGAGGTGAATCTTAATCTATTTGAAACTGATGTAATCGGATAGCACTTTAGAGTAATCGTTATGATTTGTTCAGTGTAAATGGTCACATAATTGTCTTCTGGTGGGAAATTTGTGTCTTAATGATATAGATTTAGTAAATAGTTAGTAATGACTAGGATTGCGCAAAAACTTAAGTTTGGGGAAAAGCAGAGTATGCATACTAAATATATATATATATATATAAAAGAATAAAATAAAAGAATGAATAAACACTTTGGCTAGTTTAGTTACGTGGCCTTTGATACTTGAGTAAGTAAGCCCTAGGGATGTCTACACCCAGCGCCTAAAGCCATCGGTTTTGGGAATCGTTGGTTGAAAGCTTGTTATTAATTATCATTGAAAAGCCTAAGAGGACTAGACATTGCCGCGATCAGGTGTAAACATGGGAAAATACGAATATAAGCCCTCTGAGTAAATTAAAGCATAATAAACCCATTTGTTGACTCTTAGCTTAGTTGATCGTAGTATTGGTTGGAGCTGAATTTGTTTCTTTGTCTTTCATAAGTTAAATCTGTATTTCCCTCTAAGATCGTATTATGTGAAGTATTGTATTGTAGCAAGTTTAATGGTTACTAAGCATACACACACTACATCGGCGATGTCAGGTTTTGACTTACAAAGTGATATGCAATATTGCCTTGTTCTTGGTTAGATTCTCTGTTTGGTGTCATTGTGGTTTCTCTGAGGCAACATGTAGCACCCACTTCCCGAAAAGGAAAGGGAGGTCACGTGCAAAACACAACAAACCTCAAAATAAGTAAACAGAACACTAATAACTTCAAAATATTAATAGTGGTGATCCATTAATAAAGTACTAAATGCAATTCTCAAGCGAGTCAAAAATAATCAAAACTTAAAATCGAATCAACTTAGATAGTCAAAGGCAACTCTCTCATCACACTAGCCCTAAATCACCCATGCGAAACCCTCTGGGAAGAAAAAATACAACATGAGCCAATGCCACACGGGATATATAGATAATACACAGATGTATAACTGAAATATAAAATCAACTGAAGCAACATACTTAAAAAAGTCTCAAGCTTAAAGACCGACGAAAATATGATATCCAAAGTCTGAATATAATATATCTGAATTAATAGATTTAACGAAACAAACAGAAGAGTAAAGAATGAATTGAAGTAACCAACTCAATTAATTAATCCGAACAGAAATAAACAAAACTAATACAATGAAATAATAGGTTGAATCAAATGGTTGTGTGTTATTTCATACCAAGTGAGCTTAGAAATATAAATTGCCACACAGGAAAATCAAACAATGCCACACAGGCAAATCAAAACAATGTCACACAGGCAAGTCAAAATAATGCCACACATGCAAGTCACACATTGGATCGCGAATCCAAATGTATGCAAATTGGATAGTTGTGTTTGGCACAAAATCACCAATCCATAAAATAGAAAACTAGGGTTAACTCATACACCTCCCACAATAAAACACAAAATGGCCCACTTTCTCCGGATCCCAAACGGAGATGACGTATACTAATCACACTTGCCACGAAAAGTGTCATACCTCTTGTGCAGATGACACACACTGTGGTACCAAATATACCCTACGGATCAATCTACAAAATGTAAGCCAAAGGGTTCAAATCACAAGGCTTACGTATGAGGACCCATAATTTTAAACAATTCAAATTTTATGAATAATTTATTTATTTATTTAATATCGATATTGATTATCAATATTATGATAAGTATCGTGTTATGAGCATAATAAGTTGGTCAAACTATTTATTGAATGAGTAATACGAGTGCAGTTATTTTAAACAGCTGAGGAAAACCCTAACCCTAAATTACGGATAGGGATTCGATAGTTAATACACTTAATATAATTATATATGTGATTATGTGTTTGTACAATATATGATTAATAATCAAGGTTGATCGATAAAGGTATAACCTTGGTAAACCCTAATGGTGGATTACAAACCCTAATCTACTGATTAGAAAACCTATGGAGAAAATCTACGAGTTAGGTAGAGTGCCAGGCTCTAAGTGAGTCGGTTGAAGTAGTGAATTTGGGAAGCGATCATGGCAGTATCACGAAATGGATCTTAATGAAGATGAAGAGGTAGATTGAAAAGAAGCTAAGGTGCGAAGAAGCTAAGGTGGAGTCGAAAATTAAGACCAAAGTAGAAGAAAAAGGTTCAAGTATATCACGAAGTTAGGGAGCTAAGGAGTAAGGTATTTTTCTTGGAGGAATTGTGGAAGGCGGAGAGGCATTGCGAGATAGCGAAGAAAGGAGCGATTTGAAGGCACAAGTGGATAGAATGAAATTTGAAGGTGGTGGATCATCGGAAGGTACACTCAAGCAGAAGAAGGGTAACAATAAAATAAAAAGGAACAATGGCGGTGGCGAACTCAGGAAATTCAAATCTAAAGAAGAAGCAAGCATATGGCAAGTGTGGAAAGAATCATTTAGGAGAATGTATGATGGGGAAGAATGTGTGTTTCAATTGTGAACAAGAAGGGCATATTTTGCCAAATTGTCCAAGGCCAAATAGAAGAAGATGTTTTTCATGTGGTGGAATGGGTCACAGATTCAACAAGTGTCCTAAGAACAAGACATGTGAAGGGAGTGGACTATAGACAGATTAAGTAGTAGTACCTTTTAGTGGAGAGATGTATTAAAGATTGTAATATCGTAAATGATGAGTAAGCATATATATATATATATATATATATATTGTTTGTATGAATCAAATCTTTGTTTTTAGTATGAATATTAAGAATAATTTGGTGAATTATAACTTTTGTGTAAAATTGTGGTAGTTAATCCCAATTCTTGTTAAAAGGGATAGTGGTGATTAAAGTAGTATGTATTATGTACTAAAAAGTACTATGTGCTATTTGAATAAATATGCGATATTATGAGAAATTAGCTCCACATCAAGTGGACAGGAACTCAAAAGCGATGTTTTAGGAGCAGTTGAAACCATTGGTACTCGATTAAGTTAGATGTCTTTGCAAATTGATTCATTTTCAACTTTACTAGAGAAAGTAATTATCACTAAGGGAGAAATTGAAGCCGTATCGAAGAATAGTGAAGAACAAAGAAAGGAGACTGAAGAAGATAATAGGGTAGATGGTAGTGGAAGCATTAATTTTAACAAACATAAGAGGAATGACAATGTTAACTCGGGAAATAAACTAGAAGAGAGTAGGAAGAGAGGTGCGCTGTGTCCAGTTTGTGGGAAGAACCATCAAGTAATTTGTTTATAGGGAAAATGTGTATGTTATAACTATGGTCAAAAGGGACATGTTTCTCCTAATTATCCCAGTCCAAAGAAATTGTTAAATGTTTTTATTGTGGATAATTAGACCATAAGATCCAGGCCTGCCTAAAGAAGAATCATGAGTAGGGAATCAACAACAAGGGAACCGATGGCGGAACAATATGGATCAAAGAATCGGATCGGCGAGGGAAGACCAGCGACATTCACTTTTAACATGACGATTCCAGATACAGTGGATGCCCAGGAGGTGGTGACAAGTAAAGATTTCGTTAAGTAATATAATTACATGAGTAGTATTGGGTAGATATCTCTATGAGTTGTTTTCTTTTACGGTTCCAAGTCATAGGTTAATATATGAATCACAAATTAGTATTGTGGTTATATAAAGGAATTGATGATACAACTTTAAAATATATTAGAATATAAGAAAGCGGTGATTCCGGGGACGGATTCCTTATAAGTAGGGGAGAATGTGAGGACCCAAAATTTTAAACAATTCTAATTTTACAAATAATTTTTTTTATTTAATATCGACATTTATTATCAATATTATGATAAGTATTTGTGATATGAGCATAATAAGTTTGTCAAACTATTTATTGACCGAGTAATACGAGTGTAGTTATGTTAAACAATTGAGGAAAACCCTAACCTGAATTACGAATATGGATTCGATAGTTAATACAGTTAATATAATTATATCTGTGATTATGTGTTTGTACAATATATGATTAACGATCAAAGGTTGATCAGATAAGGTATAACCTTGGTAAAGCCTAATGGTGGATTAGAAACCCTAATCTACAGTTAGAAAACCCTAATGATCTATTAGGAACCCTAATTGCATTTACGGGAACCCTAATTTCTTATTCGAGAACCCTAAACCCTAGTTATCAAACCCTAATAGTGATTATCAAACCCTGAGGTTTAAGATTAAAGGGAAGCATGTCAATTGACTAATATACCCTTAAAATCATGTGGAAAATTACCAAAATACTCTTTTGGAGGCAAAATAACTAAAATACCCTTTACATAACTTTTAAGTTAAGAGATTTTTAAATCTAGTGACTCACCCTTTTGGATATACACCATGTGCTCTAAAATCTCAGCTAAGTCTGATCTTTTATGCCACCTTGCAACTTATAGATACATTGAATCAAATTTAAGAGATTAAAGAGAGAAAAATCAAAACAAAGCCTCATTTGTGAACCAACACTTAGCCAAACACTCTTACTCTCAAAGCCACGAAATCCGGTGTGATTGGGTCCCTAACGAGTTCCTAACACCTCGAGATCAATTTGAAAAGCCAAGATCAAATCTTGTTCAAGAGAGGTATAAACCACAACCTAAATTTAATCTTGTATGCTAAGATATATTTATTGTTTATGTGTTTGTTAAAGTGTTATAAGATGTTATTTAGTATTCTATGATGTTATATCACGGATCCATAATATCAAGGTGTTTAAAAAGGAAGTTTTGAAAAAGCGTCAAGAACCCTAAATATGGCACGATAATCATATATGCCGAGGTCATAGATTCATACACATTAATTGTTAGACTTGTATAACAAAATGGATCTATTTTAGACTTGAATAAAAGATAAATTTATTTTTTATGTATACGTAATGTAAAAATAAGATAAGTTTGAATAAAAGATAAATTTATTTTATTATAAAAGATAAATTTATTTTATTATAAAAGATACATTTATTTTATTATAAAAGATAAATTTATTTTATTATAAAAGATAAATTTATTTTATTATAAAATAAATTTATCTTATTATAAAAGATAAATTTATCTTTTATTCAAACTTATCTTATTTTTACATTATATATTTATAAAAATAAATTTATCTTTTATTTAGACTTATCTTATCATTATCTTTTATTTTTACAGTATGTATCTTTACATTATCATTTATTTTTACATTATGTATACATAAAAACAAACTCATCTTTACAATATCTTTTATTTTTACATCATGTATATTTTATCAAATGAACCATAGCCATATGGGTGAGACTCACATTGCCGCTATAGCCTGTAGCGGCAGACATGTATTAAATTGATAAGGGCAGTAATGTAATAAGCTAACGGACAATAATGAAAAGGGATTGCCGCTACAAGTTGTAGCAGTAGGGGGAATAATTGACTAATCCCAGCCTTCCATTGTCCAGATCAACGGTAATCAACTTGGTTGCTGAACAGTGCCCATAGCAAACGTTTGCCATGGATTAAAACCCTATATATATATAGAACTAGGATCTGTCCGGGACTCCAGACGAAGCTTAAAATCTGGACCCAAATTTTTATTGTGTTTTTTTGAAACACTAATTTTTTTTTATATTTTATGAATCGAAAGTTTTCCATAATCTGAAAGTTTTGGGCGTGATTTGGATACCTATAACAAAAAAATGTATATACGATCTACATTGTATATACATGTTTTGTTCTATGTATCAAATCACACCAAAAATTATATTATGTAAAAATTCAAGTTCCATAATTATTATTTTTTAGTTTTTTAAAAAAAAAAAAAAAGAGTCCGGATTTTGGTCCTATTCGGAAATTAGGACTGATCCGGCTATATATATATATATATATATATATATATATATATATATATATATATATATATATATATAATACGCAATGCTGCATGGCTATGACGCAGTTATAATAATTATTATTATTTTTGTTAAAGTATATATCATATATCCCAATTGTAAATCAAAATTTCATTAACAAATTTAATTAATCAAACGGCATAATAAAATTTTAAAATAGATTGCAAACACAACAAGAAAATAGATTGTAATTATAGTAGCAAAATAATTATTTTGTATTCAAAAATAGTCCAATAATTACCTTGGAGAAGAAGAATGTGGTGAATAAAGTTTTAAGTATCTTGCTCTCAAACCCTTTTTAATTCCATGTTCCCTCGTTCTCCTTCCGCTTCCTCTTCGTTTCTCGCTTCGTTAGAAACCTTCTTTAGTCAATTATGTCAGTACATGTATTACGAAGGAATTTAACCTAATATATTATTCCTATTCCAATTTGGTTTTTAAACCCATTACCTTAATTTGGGCTCAAATAGTTTAACAAGCCCAAACTTAAATACTTAAAAAAATTATTTTGAACCAGTTAGGTTAAATACCCAAATTAATGTAACCACATACTTATTATAGTCAATATAAATTAAATACGATTTGACCAAAACTATCAAACATAAGAAAAGTTCAATTTTACCAAGTTAATTTATCCCTCACTTATTAATACTTATTAGTCCAAATAAATTAAATAACAAGTTTGACTCAAATAAAAGACAAAGTCCAAACAATATGATTTAAGAATATAATTTATTTTTATTTTTTTTTTGGGTATTACACAACTATCTTGGATTTCATTCTTACTGGTATTTGGATTCGTTAGCATGTTAGATTAGATGGCATATTGTTTAGTTATTGCATGACATTATTTTGTGTTGCTTGGGGATAAGCAACAATTTAAATTTGCGAGTATTTAATAAGTAGTTTTATACTTACTTATCTGGTATCTATTTCTTAAATTAGTTGCTAAAACCTATGTTTTGTAGTTACTTTTCATGCATTTTGTGTTCATTTTGTAGATCTTATGCTTGGAAAATGTGTGAGCAATTATCGGAATGGTAAAGCAAGCTTTCCGGAATATCTTGAATCATCCCAATCGGAGTTCGGATGTGAGAGTTATGACCTTTGGTCCAACGGACGTCGAACGTCAATATTGTGGGTTACCATTTGCACAACAGTCACTTCAAGGCCATTTTCGACAATTCCCCAACAATTATTTCTCAATTCTGTAAGAATAAAAGTTGTAGAGCTCGTTGATATCTTCGATTTGACAGGTGGCAGGCCCCGTAACTCCTCGTGGATCAAAAGTTATAGCTGTTTTACCAAAGGACACTGCAACAGAAAATCTAGGGCACGACCACCCCTGTTTCTAGTCCAAGAAAATGCTAACTGCTACTTGAGCGCGACCGCATTCAACTCTATGCTATTTTCAACGCGGCCATGCCACTTCGGATGTTGATAAGAGTTGACTTTTTCATTAAATAGTGCAATTAGAGCATTACTTGGGCAAGGAGTCATACTAGGATTTATAAATAAAGACATATCAGTATGTAAATTGTATTCCACCCTTGGGGATCATTTAGATTACATATGCTCTTTTCTTTTCTTTAATTTCCTTATTAGATTAGATTAGATTAGAACCCTAGATTAGCTAAGATTTGGGAATTGAAGCAATTGAAGATCCTTGAAAGTTCACAAGTGAAACAAGAGAAGAAACTCAGATTTGCTATTCTTAGCCCCTAATTCTCTTTACTTCTATTTGTATCTTTCAAGGTATAATCAATTGTGGATCATGGATTCTAGTTCAATCATGAATTAAACTCTATTTTGAGATTACTATGGATCTTGTTGTGTAGTTTACTTTAATATACTTCTTTGTTAGTCTTATTAATTATTATTAGGTTGTCTATTGTAATTTGTGTTGAATTGCTTAATTTCCAAGCTAACAATTACCGTGATAATCCATATGAAATTGAGAGATAGATTATGAGTTTAGATATGATCATAGTAGTATGTGTTCGTGACTTCTACATGGCGATGGAATTCATAATCCGTGTCTAGGATAGAGATATATCTTTAATTGTAATTCACATAGAGATATTGTGGGTTAGTTAATTAGGGTGTTCACACTCATTCTATCAACTATGGATTTAGTGTGATATTGGTATGGTACATCAAAAGATGGCTATATTTTATTTTTCGTGTTCTTGACTAACAATCCGATATAATTAATTTGGCTTAACAGAAGTGTGTCGATTTTAATGAATTAATAGGTGCGATTGTAATCTCGAAGCCTTTATTATCTAGTCTCATTTTAGGGATTATTAGTATTAGCTTAATTACATAATTTTCAATAAAAAATACTAAATCAATCGTTTAAATAAGATTAAGTAGGTTACGGGTTAGTGTTTGGTGATTTTTATTAGATAATTCTTCGTGAGAACGATACTCTACTTACTCTTTATTACTTGTTGATCGTGTATACTTGCACGCATATATTGATCGGAAAAGCGACCAACATAGGGTTTTGAGAATACTTGCAAGAGAGATGCAAGTAACATTAAATCTTTCCCACAAATAAGACCCATTTTATTTATAGACTACCTCTCTCTCCTAAACCTTTTAGGAATTGGGGTTTTAATTTAATTCCCAAGAAACTAAATCAATTCTTATATATATAAATACATGTCCAAGGATGTCGTCAAATGACATAAGCAATTCTCAATTAATTGAAAAACTCACTTAGTCGACCCTTGATTAATTTAGAGTTAACTCGTTGATCAATCGTTCTTTTCTTCCTCCTATTCCCGTCTTCATCCTATTACATCTGCTCTTCCCCTTCCCCGCTCTTCCATCTTCTAAATTAACTCCTTCCTTTCTTTTTTTCTCTTTCTTCAACAAGCTAACAATCACTCCCCTTCCTCTTACTCTTCCTCTTCTTCATTACCATCACCCCTATTTCACCTCTATATTTATGTTGCCTTTCTTTCGCTCCTTTCAATTTCCCACTCAAGCCCTTCCCCTTTCTCCATAAGAGAAGGTGCCACCCTTCGATTCGAGCAGGTTTTCGGTGCTTACGATGTTCTTAACGACGATCGCAAGTGTGCCGACTACAATTTCTTTTACTCTAATTAATGCAATGGCGGAGGCTTTGCGTCACGTAATTCTTGCTATGATTATGGATATTGGTATCAAAATAGAAACCCCAATTCTTCTTCAAGATATTTTGATTCTTATTATAGAAAGGTTACTTACAATGGGGATGAGTTTGTTTCCAAATTCGAGATTTTTTTCGTTTCCTCACTACACGTGCCTTTCTTCTCAATGATGTCTTTGTTGGTTATGCATTCTTTCAGGGATCTATTTTGTGGTTTTTTGTAAGACCCCAAATTTTATGAATAAAGATTAATTTTTCTCAAAATATATTTTTGAATATTATGGTGTGGATTTGATATAATGTTATAGTTGTGGGTAATATTTACAAATTTTGCAAAGTAAGCAAGTTGTTATAAAATATTCGATTGGTCGGGGAATATTCATTTTAACAGGGAATATTAAATGCGATGGCACGATCATTGGTGGACCCATAACGAAAGTATTATCGGAGTTAGAAAACGCAGCGAAAATGTCTTTTATAAAAAAAGCGGTGAAAGTTTTACCGTTAAACCATTGAACTACACGGTGGTAAAAGAACTTGTGCAATCTGGCGTGGTTGCATAGTAGCACACGGTATTAATTATTGATGCTAATGTGAAAAGCCACTCAATTATACTCAATTATTGCTACAGTAATTATTGTATAATATCTCTCATATTATTGATCCAATTATTGTCATAGTATGATCTGCATTATATTTTATATTATTAAATCAATAATTGAGAAGACAAAGTTATTCATATTATTATTTGCAATATTGACGATGTCTAGAAAGTTCTGTCGAGAAAAGGGGTTTGGTCACCTAATTGCGCGCTAATAGGGAGAAATCCTTATCGGAAAGTCCCCTCTTTCCTGGGAATGATCTGGTTGTTAAATATTGTGAGTTATAATAATAAGTTCGTGTTGATTAAAGATGAAATTGTTGATAAAAATATTTCCATTACGTTGGGATTATTTGTGTTGGTGGAAATCGACATTTATTTCGATAATAATTGATTTCTAGATGTTAAATTGACCAAACGGACAATTAATCGGATAAAATAGCAATTAATTGCTATTAGTTCACATACAAATTTACTGTTGATTCACATGTGTGTATTATTAGAGGAAGTGGTGCAAGATTGATAATACTTATAGGACTAAATTAAAAATAGAGGAAAAGATGAAGGTACTCTACTGTAATAATTTGACCCCCAAAACGTGCAATTATCGAAACTATGTTTTCCTATAAATAGAAGCTCATTCTTCTTTCATTCTCACCAATTCACTAAGACTCATAAGAGCAATTATAGAGAGAGCTTTAGAGAGGAAGAAGAAGAGTATTCTGCTTCACTATTCCATATCCAGGTCTTCTTCTAAGTAAGGGGTATTATTTATTTCATATTAAACTACGATATTATTGTTCGTATTCGTAAGAAATTTTATTTTGTTCAATATTCGCAAGAAATATTATCTTCGTTTAATATTCATAAGGAATATTATCTTCGTTTAACCATACTTTAGCGAACAAAATATATATATTTGGATCTTACAGTAATATTGTACTAATAAACAATGAACGAATAAAGTTCGAGAACTTGCATGAATAAGAATATTTGGATACATAATCAATAACAATAGAGTTAATAATCTGGCATAACGATAATTGAATTCTGAAACTTTCTTACTCATGTCCATTGCATAAAGGAAATGAAAAGGTTAGGATATTTGCACAATGTAAAAGATAGTTCAAATACTTGCATGGTCTGCTGCTTATGTGACACCCCCAAATCCGGGTACTTCAATTCCCACATGATTTGGTGTTCACTATACATCATCATATGTTTATCTACCCATAATAAAAGAAAGCATACATAGATAGAATAAATCCTCTCCTTGGGGAGTTACATCATCTAAAATAATTACATAAATCCCAGGTCATTCTAACCTTAAATCTTAACTGCAGAAACATAAACAATTAATCGTGTTACACAACATTAATATAAGTCTAAACACAAATACATCATCACATAAAACAACAAGTCTTCATCACTTGTTAATCTTGCCCTTGCCTTTGCTAGTAGAAGACTCGTCAGACCTTTCATTCTTAACTGCAATGTTATTATTTTGCAAGAGTGAGCACGATTTCGCATAAGTATAAAAATGAAATAACAATATAATAACATGCGAGTGAATCAAAGACTTCAGGAATAAAACAAAACTTTTGAATCAAGAATGAATAACTAAAATCAAAAGATTTTTGAGGGTCATAAGACCTTGAACTATGTCCTAAGTTATCAAGGGTTATACTTAAAACCTATAACGATCATAAGACTATGGACTCTTCTACTCGTACTTAGGTAGATCAACCCCAGTACCATCACATGCACAATATCTTAATGCTAACACATAAGAAATCCCTATCTGAGGTTGTTCATCTCGGTTTGACATTAGAGTCCGCACTAAAGAAAGTTTGGTTTGGATAAATCAATAAGGGTTACGAAATTTAGAAACGTTCATCAACTATGGACTAGTCGAATCAATAAGGGATTCACTAGTCTAACAAGGTTCAACAATAAATGATATTTAAATCGAATAACAATTTCAATAGGTATACAATAAAACAAGTATTGTATAACAGAAATCATGCTTTGAAAAGATAAATAATCTTTAATATAACAAATTGAACTTGATTAATAATAATGAGATCTTACTCGTACGTAAATTATAAACTTGAATAATGATACAAGTAGGGTTAGGAAACTTGCCTCGTGCGTAGATTACACGTTAATTATACTTGTTCCTCGATTTAATCCTACATACCATTCATGTTCACAATACCAGTCAATTATAACGTAACTAGTCATTACAAGTTCATTCTTTTCGTCTAACTCGGATTATGACTATACTTAGTCAAATTACCACACTTATTGTCACATAATTTTACACTTCACGAACAATAAGTTAATTATGTGTTTAATCATTCAATCCACACGTAACTGTGTTATTGACATGTTAATAACTTATTTTAACGTCTCGTTATAGTTCTAACATATTTCTATGTTCATCAGATTAGATTACTATCACATTCTTAGACTTGAACAATTTAAAATTTTCATTTCTGGACATTCTGTAGAGTGGCATTGCAGCGCCACTTATAGGCTTGTACTCGGCGTTGCGGCGTAGTGGCGTTGTAGCTTGGCTTTTGGCGCTGTGGCGCTGCGATGGGGGACTTAAGGCATGGTACTGGCGCCGCGATGTGGTGAACCAGTACATGCTCTGCAATTCGCGAAAAATTGCAGAACATGGCCAAAACCTCTAATTAAATTATTTCTACACGAATTTAGACATACCCAGACATTGTCATACACATATAACTATTACTTGACCCTTCTAGCATGATTTTAACATGTTATAACACATAATTTGCAGGATCAAAACATATAATTTATTGTTCTTGATATTTTTGAAAGTTTTGAGCACAAAACATGAAAATCAACATTACGGGTTCATTATAATAATTCGAATCATTCATTTGAAGTTTGATCTCTTCATTTTAATATATATAATCATGTCCCAAAGATAAATTTATGATATAACATATGATTGAAGTATCAAATTTGATACGTAAGGCCATATGGCCATATTTTTTATACTCACGTATTTTGAAGAAACAATGTACAACATAATTTTTATGAAATCGATGATATGAAAATATACAATATACGATAAAACATGTTATAATAACATCTTACCACCTATATAACACATAACAACTACCTTTTTTTCCAATTACGAGGTTTTAACAAACTTAAAGCCATTTTCATGAAAACTTTAAATGACGTAGAATAGAATTTGGTTAAAAGAATTACCCAGAGTATAGATTAGTAGGGATGATCCTTGATTATCCTTTCTCAGATACTTGTTTGATCACACACTCACAATTTTCCTCAAAATTTCTTAATTCTCTCTAATTTTCCTTTTCGAGACTTAGCCAAATGAAAGAAGAAGACGACGTATTAAACTTATAAAAATAACTGAGCGCAGTTGTAGTGGTCAGTTAACCCATCATGGGTTAACTGCTCTCAACCTCCCTTAAGGTTTTGTTTGGTCATTCATAAAACTCAAACCCATTTATTTTGATAAATTCCTTATACTATAGTTGAATAATGTCACACCCCTTTATAAAATAAATCCAATATTTAATTTAAACAAAATATAATAATTTATCATTCATTCACATGAGTATATAATTAATTTTCTCATCAACTAATAATTTAAATAAAATAATATTAGGCTTATTAAATATTTCTTTTAATTCAATAAACTCACATAATTACATACTTTGAATAATAAAATTCCCCACATTAAATTAATCATTATAACACATATATTTAAATTAATCATCACAACGTCATCAATTAATTATTTAATCTAATAATTAAATCATTGAAAGTATTTATTTAATTCAATAAATATTAAAATTAAATTACAAAATCTCGTTTGTCACATCTTTCCCCCCTTAAAAGGATTTTGTCCCCAGAATCATGACTCAATCAATTACATCCCCCCCCCCCCTACAAAGATTCTGTCCCCAAAATCGCTTACACATAATTTAAGTAAATAAATGAGGGTAATTTTTTATCATATTCTCTTCGAGTTCCCACGTTGCTTCTTCAGCGTTGTGGTTTCTCCAAATTACCTTAACATAAGGTATTACTTTATTTCTGAGAACTTGTTCTTTCTGGTCAACAATCTGAACAGGAATTTCTTCATAGGATAAGTCTTTCTCAAAATGGATGGGTTCATATTCAACCACGTGCTTGTAATCGGGTTTGTAGGGTCGTAAAACAGAAACATGGAAGACGTTGTGGACATTCTCAGGTGCTGGAGGTAAAGCTACCTCATACGCAACTTCTCCGATTCTTCGCAGTACTTCAAAGGGTCCAATGAATCTTGGGCTTAATTTCCCTTTCTTTCTGAACTGATCTTTCCTTCCAGGAGAGACCTTCAAGAAGACATAACTACCCACTCTCAAAACTCAACATTTTTACGGTGTGGATCAGGCGTTTCTTTCTTACCTTTTGTCTTGAAATCAACTACCGGTCTTGTTCGAGATCACTTGGACTATTTCGCTATCTCATCAGACTAATTACGGGCCTAGTGTTGGGTAAAATCTAATTCACGCATAACACGCATTATACGTGGTCAACAAGTTATATAATAGTAATTAAGTATCGTTCCTCGAGACTTAGCAAGAAATTAACCTCAAGAACTACCAATCTTCTATTAATCGTAATTTTATTAAACTAATCAATTTCCGGTTTATAAATAAAAATATTGAAATTATTAAAATTAACTAAATACCAACAAACCCTAAAACCGAATTTTCAAACAAATATTGAGAATTAGGCTTACAACTTCACTCTAAGCATCCCTCGATTATTTTTCCCTTATTCCAGTTTAACTCACTATCCCAATTTATTAATCAAGAACACATAAATAAAGCATTAACCACCTCTCGATGAATTAACACCGTATTAACCCAAATCCACAATTAAGATAGAATTAAGTTAAACACCTTCATTAACTAACTCACTAGATCTCTATGTGAATTACAATTAAAGAAAGTTTAAGCTCAAGCTCTCTTTATGATTACATGCGATGTCAAGCATATCTCTACCCTAACATACATCAAGATTCTGTTCATTCACATAAATCAAGAACACATGCTATATTAATTAAGTCTAGATTCATATTTCATCTCTCGAATTCATACAAATCCACATAAAATTGTTGATCAAGCAATTCATAAATTCAAGCTCAAATTAATATAGATAAACTGCATAATAGCTTTATTAAACCGAAACCGAGGTTACATAATCATTGTTCCACTTAAAGATCCATTATAAGCCTAATAAGTAATTTAGTTCATAGCTAATGAATTAAATATTGAATAAATAAAAGAAAACATTATCCTAATTACAAAATTTGAAATTAAAGGAGAATAGTAATACACCACCCTTCTCGCCCTTCAAATCTGAAATCTTCATGAAAGTATTCTTCTTCTTCATTCCTCCAAGCTCTTGCTCTTCAATCTCGTTCTCGAAGTGTGTCTAGCTACCCTCTATTTTTTCCACACTTAGCATAAGAGTAGTCTCAACTCAGCTCCATATATCAATCCTAATCCAACTTTAACTCCTCCCATAGAAAGTCAAGTAGAACTCTAAATCCTTTTCAACTTCAACAAATCAATAGTCAAAGACTCCCACAAAATGCACTAACAACCATCCCACAATCCTATTATAATCATAGTATATAAAGAATTAATAGCTCCTACAAATGCCCATAATTCAGCACAAAATTATTCCTTGCCCAAATCGGTAGGCGTGGCGTGCCTTGTACTGCATAACATGTAACGAATCGAGAAATTCAGATCTTATAGTAAAATGATTTTATTAAGTAAAATAATAATAAAATTCTATTCTGTGTGTTATCAAGATGGTTGTCATAGTATGACCTATTGATGTTAGAATGTCGTAGTATTTGAGCTACGTGAATGAATTAAAGTGTTTGAATTTCCAAGACGAAAATAAAAGTTTTTCGAGGAATTTTCCAAAAAATACTATTCATCGATATTTGCTCGGGATTTCTTTTTGAATTTTCGAGAAATACGTAATGATAGAATGACAAGGTAAGATGGATTATGTAATAAAAATCTAGTTATGAAAAATGTAATATTTCGCTTGCGGACTTAATTTATAAAAGTTAAGGAAGGCGAAGTAGTAATAAATAAGTAATATTTGTAGAATACTTAGGTATTGTACAAGGGTAATGAAAACGAGTATAATACAAAGTATTATACGAATTGGTATGAAGAATGAAATATCGTATATATTTTCTATATGAATTAGGATACGAAAATGATACATAAACTATATGTATATGTATTAAGTAATGGACTTGGAAGATTGGTTAACAATTATATTAAAGTCCAAGTAAATTAAAGGGTGAGGCCCAATTATTGGTTAAACAAGTTAAGGTTTATTAATGCAAAGCCCAAAGATTAAGTTGGTCCAAGCCCAAGCTAGAGTCCAATGAATTAATTGACCCATGGGGCAAACCATGTTAATATGGTTTAACTTGGTAATCAAATTAAATGTGTAATGATCAAGTAATAGAAGTGGTGACCAAGACTTAGGAGTAATGGCCAAACCAAAGATAAGTGTTGTTTTAGACAAGTAATGAATAGTAAGGAGGTGGCTTAAGGAGGTGGAATGATTTAAAGACCAAACTACCCTAACCTTGCAAATTCTATAAATAGAGAAGGCTTACAAGCCATTTATTAATTGTTCAAACAATCCAATATTTCAAAGTGCTTAAGTGTTAGAGAAATAAGCTACAAATAAGTCACTTTCATTTGTAAGAAGAATAAGAAAGCTACCTTACCAAGAATTCAAAAGTAAGACTTCTTCTAAAATTATCTTCTATCTACTACCATGATAGGTTGATAAGAAAAGATGGATTAAGGATCATGGATGTTAAAAAGTAAGAAGAATGAGTAAGCAATGAACTTAAGTCACATAACTTGGTAATAAGTCATTTAAGCTAGCATAAGTTATAAAATTATGTGAAAGTATTATGACTTGTAATGAGTTTATTAAGAGAAGTGATACAAGAACTTATATGATCATATGTAACATGTATACATAAGTAAAGTTATTTGTGAATAACATGTAAAGTATGATGATTAAGAAATTTTAATTATCATAAGTCATGAATAATAAAATCTTAAGTAGTTTATAATTTGACAAGTTATAAGCTCATGAAGAATATGTCAAAAATCCAACAATGAATATAGGTTGTTGTAATAAGTATGTTGAGATGTTCACATGATGAATGGAATTCATTTGTAATGTCGAACAAATCATAAGAATGAAGATTTCTTAGGAAATTATACGATTGGGCGATAATCGTCGAATTCGTAAAAATCTCGAGAATAGACGTCAAATTTTGTGTTTGAACTTCTAACCATTGTTTTCCAATGGAGACAAGTCATATTTGGCATTTAAGAGTTGTGGACTCGAAAATGACCGGATTCTGACTTAGAACGAAGAAACGAGCGTTGAACATTCACGAACGTTTATCGTTTTCGTTAAAAATGAACCAATAGGTGAATTTTTAGCAAACGAAGTCAAATAGATAAAATTCTTGCATGAACGCATAGATTACGTAATTTGTGAACCGTGGGCTTTTGAACGAGCCAATTCGAACTTATAATGAAGAAGTTATGCGTCCGAGAAGTTCACAAAATTTAAAGACTGAAATTTTTTTCTGGTGCACAGAGTTGGCCATGCTTGGCCAACAACCTAAAACCAAATGAGTCGCACTGCAGCACGTACCGCAAAGGTCGAGAGTACACTGCAAGAGTTTGTTGCGCAATATGAATCGTAGTAATAAATTTGTGGCTCATGACACCATGTACAGTACAAAAATCCTCTGGAGTGTGGCGCCGCAGCGCGGCCCACTAAGTAAGGGCTCGCGTCGCAGCGCCAGTCTCAGAACAAGGATGGTGATGAATGTTTCTAAGTACAAAGAAAAGAAAGTTAATTAATTTTAAAGTAAACATAACTTAAGGAGTGTAATGTAACATTGTTAAACTTTGTTAAACCTTAAGGATGCTGTATAAAGGTTGAGATAACCTAGTCGAATATAAATGCAAGAATAATAATAAACCGGAACGAATAGTAACTGAATCTAATACACAATTAGATTGAAATTAAGGGTAAGATATAGTCATATACATACTTGATTATATGTGACCTAATGTAAGGCATTATGTGATCATGTATTATAAAGACTTGAAAGACTTGAACATAAAGTTAATATACTGTAGCAGACGCTAAAGGCAAGTATTCTAACTCTTTTCTCAGTTCAATCTGAACAAGTATTTGAAGTTCATGTATTCTTTCGCATGAATTGAGATATGTTGAAGTTAAAGCCAATTCCTTTGGCTAGACTTGATATATTGCGTGGATTATTGATAATCTATTCCTCTATTATCAAATGTTGTTACCTTTTGTCAACTACATGAAATGGTTTATAAAAGAAGGCTGGAAATGTTAAACAAATGTTTTATCGGTAAAACGACAGGCACGTGAGGTTGCCAAATGATTAAAAGTGCATACGTTTAATGGATGTAGTGTTGATCAACATAGAGTACAATAGGCTTATCACCTAGAAGTGCTCGTAAGTAATATCGGGCTTATGGATTTATTTTTGGGTTGTCCTTTTTTCAATAAAGAATGAATGCTCGAGGTCTCTGACCGGAGTAAATGTTTTGCTAAATATTGTTATGATTGTTAAACATTTTGAAAGAAAGATAAAGTGCTATTTTGAATTATCAATAGTACTTCATAACTATTGTTCGGTTATTGAAGATATACGATTCGTATGTGTCAAGCATGTTGCTACTGAATTGTTATACTTGCTGAGCTAGTTATGCTCACTCTTGCTTGAACCATATGAATGCAGCTAAGACTGAACATCCCGAAGGATCGAAAAAGGATAAAGGAAAAGCTAAGGCAGATTGTTAAGCTGTCTTGTAATAGTATAGGTCTATTATTGTAATGTAACTGATATTATGACAAAGAACCTTTGTAATGGGTATAGAACCTGTGAAATGTAAATATTACTTTAAATATATAGAAGTTATGTTCGTTCTTTGAGACTTTTCAATTGAATGAATGTATGAATGTTGTACAGTATAGCACCATCTGTCGGGTTGGAAGATATCCGGATTTGGGGGCGCTACATAACACTCGTCGACAGCGTGGCCCACACTATCACCCTAGGAGATTTTCACGATCCAAATACATACCATTCAATGACATTACTTATGCATCACAAATAGCACGGTATTGTATGTAATCGTAAACTCGTAATCGCTTGAAATCTCCTTCCATTTGTAGCATTTTGATAGGCCCATGGATTATCCTACAACAAGTAAACAACCCATCAAAAGTAACATGAAATTACCAAAAACTAACAATATATCAAGCTAAACGAACAAAAATCGTAGGTTAAAAACCTACTCATCAAATTCCCCCAAACTTGAGCATTGCTTGTCCTCAAGAAAAATGCAATGCAATGTACTAGCAACTAAAAACTACAAATCCGGATTAAGGCAAAGAAAGATAGTTTACTCATATGGCCTCGGAAAAATTAAGTATACATGACACAACTCAGATCAAACCCAATCTGGAATTCACTATCAATCCTTACATCTTAACCTGATATCACTAATATAGTGTGTGTGTGTGTGTGTGTGTGTGTGTGTGTTTTTGTGTGTGTTCAACACCCATACTAACTGATATCGACTCAAAGTCAGTACATAACCAATTTCGTAATAGGAATCATACAACATAAACAACAACAAAAAATTCAAAAAACAAACAAGTTCCAACTCAAATCAACCAATTACCAAGATTAAGGATCTGAATAAGGTATTCATGCTCGCTTCTTTTTTTTTTCATTAACGGGGGCTCTTTGCCTTTATTTCTGTCTTTTCTTTCTTTTTCTCTCTCTCTATTTTTTTAGATAGATGGTTGGTGAGTGCGTTTTACGCTCCATCTCACGCTTGTGTTTATGGGGAGTATTTCTCCTCAACCCACCACAAGACTCAACTTGTTTCCATTTTCTTTATTAAGCTTATATACCCTATATTTTCCCCCAAACTTAGGTTCAAGCCTAATTTTAGCTTTCACTACCTATTTTGTCACTTTCTCATTTATACTAGCAACATCCTTTAGAAAATCTTTATGTAACAATTTAAACTAATCCATTAACACATATGTTATTAACGTCTTTACCCATATTATACTAGTTTCAATCGTAACAAGATCCACATCATAATAGAAACTACATTAAGATTCTCATACTAAGTAATGTACTTGTCTACATAATTTCAATCTCATCATTGGCGAGAATCAACATAACCAATCTAATAACAGGATTCATGCAACTTTACATGCAATATATATATATATATATATATATATATATATATATATATATATTAACATGACTACGATAATAACATAAATAACATGAATACGATAATTATAACGACTAAAGAACTTATAAACTAAATGCACTAACATACTTTATCTCCCAAACTTAAATCAAGTAATGACCTCATTACGATAAAATAACACAAATAAAAGAATGAGGCCTTCCCTGAGAACGAGTCACTGCTCGTCATCGTCCGATGGAGGATATGCAGGAAAATTAGGAGGAATGGGCATGACTACTGGAGGTGCAGTTGGATTGTAGCGGGAAAACGCATCAGCAAGCGTGTTGAATGCATTGGCATTGTACTGATGCATTAGATCTTGACGCTGGGCCAACCACAGAAATTGATTCCTTGAAGCCTTAGGTGGTGGCTTCTACCTTGGTTCCACTCTAACTGGGGGTGAAGGTTGTTGGATCATTATATAGCCTTCTCCACATAGATGTGAACTCGCCCCATCCCATGCCTTGTATCTCTCAATTGTGGCATGATCAATGATAGCCATCGGGTGTTGGATAGGCTCGGAAGGTTGCCACTGCACACTAGCTTTATGACACAAATCAGTGATTAAGAACCCATGCAGAAACCCTCCCGTAGTACTCCCTCGTAAAACTCGGTCAATGGACTCTTGAATACACTCCCCCACATCGACGTTATAGAACACAATGGAGTTGTTCACATGGAAATGGTGATGAACAATTCCATACAATATCCGAACCCGTGCCTTAGTGACATCGTTTTGGTGGCGAGTGGGCATTCAACGGGCACACATAAATGCATACCAAGCTTTTCCATACCGACTAAGTGCAGAGTGGGGAAAACTTATCTTTTCATTTATTCCGGCTTGAATTACCCATTGAGTACCAGGTATGCATAATCTAATAATCAACTCATCTAACTCGGGCAACCCATCTTCATATCAGTCATCTTGTGGTGCCTCTATCCCAAAATACTCGTTGATAGCATTGGCATGAAATGCCACCGGTTTCCCCCGAACCATGATTACGTGATTGACATGTTCCATTGCATTGGCGTAAAACTCTTTCACTATGTTGATTGCCGCTGGAAGTGGTTGTTCTACCAACTGAAACCAATTCCGCTCAACAATTTGCAAAGCCATGTCGCCATCCAAATTAGCATTAGGCTTCAAACCACGTTCAAGCACCAATATTTTCTTGTCAATGGATGACTTGAATCGTTCAGCGGGCCTCTCACTAACAAACCTTGTGTGATCATATTGAGGACGAGCAGTGGAGTAGGATGGGCGTTGTCTTTTGTGGGAATACATGGTGGTTTTTGGGGTGAGTAGTCTCAAAGTTCGGTTCAGGACTTTTTTCGAACAGTTGGCGAGCGGACTGAGTTTTTTTCCCCAAAATAACTTACGTTGTGTTATCTTGCTAACCAAATTGTGAAAACACACACCCAATAACCATGTTGTTCTACTTACTTGCTATCAAGAATAGAGAAGAAGATTGACCAAGAAGTAAGTTGTTCCTCCCTTGAATAGTTCGTGTATTCCTCGTTGTAATGGTGTCCTCAATTGAAAGAATTTGTGCAGGGAATGAATTTGATGTAGGATTGGAGTATAGTGTGTAAAATTGATATGAATTTGATTATATGTATAGTTGGAGTTCATATAGGAGATGGACAACCAATGTGGGTTGGAAGATGGAATGTGTAAGACCCCAACTTTTATAAATAAAGATTAAATTTTCTCGAAATATATTTTTGAATATTATGGTGTGGATATGATATAATGTTATAGTTGTGGGTAATATTTACAAATTTTGCAAAGAAAGCAAGTGGTTATATAATATTTGATTGGTCGGGGAATATTCATTTTAACAGGGAATATTCGTACGACGGCACAATCATTGGTGGACCCCACAACGGAAGTATTGTCATAGTTAGAAAACGACAAAATTATCTTTTTATAAAAATAACGGCGAATGTTTTACCGTTAAACTGTTGAACTACCCGGTAGTAAAAGTATAGTAATACGCGTGGTTGCATAGTAGCACACGGTATTGATTATTGATGTTTACGTGAGAAGTCATTCAGTTATACTCAATTATTGCTACAGTAATTGTTGCATCATATCTCTCATATTATTGATTCAATTATTGTCACAATATCATCTGCATAATATGTTATACTATTAAATCAATAATTGAGACGACAAAGTTATTCATATTATTATTGGCAATATTGACAATGTCTAGAAGTTCTGTCAAGGAGATGTTTGGTCACCTAATTGCGCGCCAATAAGGAGAAATATTTATCGAAAAGCCCTCTCTTTCCTGGGAATGACCTAGTTGTTAAATATTGTGAGTTATAATATTACTGATGAATAAGTTCGTTTTGATTAAAGATGAAATTGATAGTTCCATTGTGTTGGGATTATTAGTGTTAGTAAAAATCGACATCTATTTCGATAATAATAGATGTCTAGAGGTTATATTGATCAATCGGGTAATTAATCGGATAAATGAGCAATTAATTGCTATTAATTACATGCTTATAACTATGTGTTCACATGTGTGTACTATTGATTCACATTCATGTACTATTAGGGGAGGTGGTGCAAGATTGATAATACTTGCATGACTAAATTAAAAATGGAGGTATAGATGAAGGTACTATACTGTAACTAGTTTTTTCACATGATTATACTATTAAGTCACATGAATGAACTATTAATTCACATTATTTACTATTAGGAGAGGTGGTGCAAGTTTGATAATACTTGCAAGACTAAATTAAAAATGAAGAAAAAGAGGAAGGTATTATACTGTAATATTTTGAGCCCCAAAATGTGCAATTATCGAAACTATATTTTCCTATAAATAGAAGCTCATTCTTTCTTCATTTTTCACCAATTCCATAAAGCTATAAAGAAATTATTATAGAGAGAAATTATAGAGAGAAAGAAGAAGAGAAGTCTGCTACCTCACTATTCCAGTATCCAATCTTCTTCTAATGTAAGGGGTATTATTCATTCGTATTCATGAAGAGAGTTATTTTCTTTCAATACTTGTAAGGGTTATTATTCCATTTTTTATTATTATGTTGGAATAACCAGTCTATGTAAAGTACCGCATACATGGTAAAATTCTTCTGTTATTCTATTCTTTATTATTTTGTTGGAATAACATGTTTGTGCGGTCTATCGCATGCCTGGTGAATTCTGTTGTTATTCCATTCTTTATTATTCTGTTGGAATATCATGTCTGTGCGGATTATGCATGACCTGGTTCCATTCTTTATTGTTCTGTTGGAATATCATGTCTATGCGGGTTACGTATGACCTGGTTCCATTCTTTATTATTCTGTTGGAATAACCTATCTATGCGAATTACGCACGCCTGGTGAATTCTTCTTTTATTTCATTCTTTATTATTCTATTGAAATAACCTATCTATGTGGATTACCGCATGCATGGTGAATGATCCTTCAGTATTCATTCCTTATTAAATTGTGGAAATGATCCATCTACGTGGATTACTGCACGGCGAGCAAAAAATCCATTTCATGGTTTCATATATTCTATTATACTCGGTTGGTTAAAGTTTTGGCTTCTATACTCCATGAAATTAGTGGAATATCTTTGATATTTGTGCTTAATCCAAAGATTTTTCATGGAAATATTCTTCCGAGCATTCTTGAATTTTACTCCACAAAGAAGTATCATGTTGACAATTTGACGTTATTGATTTACGATGAATTAAAATTTTAAATCTTTAAAATTTATCCTTGAACTTGTTTTATTGAATTATTATGTCATTGTCATCATCCTCATGCTTATATTGTGATTAAAGTCATATTTGGCTTACGTGCATAGATGGACTTGGTATGATTATGACCAGGGATTATTCGGTGTAATCATGACCGTAATGTGACGAATGATGTGGTAAAAGTTCTCATGGACCTATAGTTCATTGATGGACAGTTGTTGGTATGATTATGACCAGGGATAATTCGGTATAATCATGACCATTGATGATTACATGAATATCCTCGGCCGTGATGCGGGGATGATTCGATTTTATTTATTGTTCGAGTCTCGGCCGATAAAGTTGATGAAAACTTTTTAAATCATAGAAGATAGTAGATTTTATGCTCTACTTGACTCTTCTAATGGATTGCTTATTCAAGCTGCAGCTTAAACTTGCTTGCATCTATTATATTCTATCAGTTTAACATTGTTGAAGGCTAATGATAATTTATTCTCGCATTATCTTAGTCATAATAATTCTTCCTGGGCTAGATGAGCTCACCCTTTCTTTCACTTGTTTCTCTTCAGAAATGAGAACGTGGCGGGACTAGTCGTGGGGAATGGAGTGACGGTCCGGATGATATCATTAGTAGTCCTCACTATTACATTAAATAGTGTGACAATAAATGTAATGAGGACTCCATTGAGTATGGATATTGTCTAGATGACAATATTCTTATTAAAACTCTTAGATTATGTTTTGTCGTATTTTACACGACTGTTGTATATATTAAGTTGTATTTGAATTTTGTACCATGTATTTGGCGACTCAAGATGGGTGATGTATACCTATTTTGGGGGCGTCCACGGAATGTGAGTGGGTGTAATGTTAATAGAAGTTGAAAAAAGAAGGATTGATGGGGTATTGTCATTAGTGTTGAGTTATGGAGTTTTGGAAGTTGAAATGATTTAGGAGAGGTGGGGAATTTGATTTGATGAAGGAGAGGCAAAGTGGGGGTTATGGTGAGGACACATCAATTAACGAAAGTAGGCGCTGAATTACGAGCAACGCGCCGCCAGCTATGAAGAAAGGTGTTAATAATGGCATACCGATCTAGGAGGTCAGGGAATTGGTGGCATGATAACGCACCCCGCGCTAAGTATAACTCTTGGATAGCGCAGTCCGTGCTAATGGGTCGATGGGTAGAAGGCAATGGCGCACCCACATTTGTGAATGGCGCTACCAATGACCGTATGAATTTAAGCGATAGCGATTCACGTTGCATGGCATGAAGATCGACTTGTAGCGCGCCCCGCTTTAAGCATGTACAATGGACAGCGCGGCCCGCGCCATGTGGTCAGTGACATCTTTGCTCGACTTCCTTCTTCAACCTACGAATCATCCAGAATTGACGTAAAAATTCTGCTAAAGCAAATACTTAGATTAGATTATAAACTATCTTATAAAGAAAAATTAAAAGAGAAAGAGTGTAGAACTTGGGTTGCCTCCCAAGTAGCGCTAGTTTTAACGTCGTAAGCCCGATGGTGCCTCTTATGTCACTGAGCATCGGTGAGGGTAATGTCGACGACATCCCAGTTCTAATATCCACCCCAGTAATGCTTTATCCGTTGACCATTGACCTTGAATGTCTCCAATGGATTTCGACTGTAGAGTTCGATTGTGCCATGTGGGAACACTATTTTGATGGTGAATGGTCCCAACGACCTTGACTTAAGCTTTCCTGGGAACAACCGCAATCGTAAGTTGAACAGCAGTACTGATTGCCCCGGCTCGAAAGTTCGGTGCATGATTTTCTTGTCATGACATTTCTTGACTTCTCCTTGTATAATTTAGCGTTCACGTATGCCTGAAGTCGGAATTCATCGAGCTCGTTTAGTTGTAGTAGCCTCTTTTCACCCACAGCTGCTTGATCAAAGTTCAGTTTCTGAATGGCCCAGTAAGCCTTGTGCTGAAGCTCGACTGGTAGGTGGCAAGCCTTTCCGTACAGTAGTTGATATGGTGACACCCTGATCGGTGTCTTATACGCAGTCCGGTATGCCCATAATGCATCATCCAACCGGAGCGACCAATCGTTTCGATTCAGGTTCAACCCTTTTTCCAGAATTTTCTTGACCTCTCTGTTCGACACCTCAGCCTGCCCACTGGTTTGGGGATGATAAGCCGTCGCTACCTTATGGTTGACCCCATACTTTGCCAAGAGAGCTGTTAACTATTTGTTACAGAAGTGACTACCTTCGTCAATTATAATGGCTCTCGGTGTGCCAAACCTCATAAAAATATTTTTCTGCAAGAATTTGAGCATCACCTTGGCATCGTTAGTCGGTAGTGCTACTGCTTTAACCCACTTTGACACATAATCCATCGCAAGCAGAATGTACTGATTGGAAAATTAGGAAGGGAATGGACTATGAAATCGATGCCCCATACATCGAAAATTTCAACTTCAAGAATTGTATGTAGAGGCATCTCATTCCTTTTCAAAATGTTGCCCACCCGTTGACATCTATCACATGTTTTGACAAACTAGTGGGCGTCTTTAAATAGTGTAGGCCAATAGAATCCGGCTTAAAGCACTTTTACTGTTGTCTTCTCACTACCAAAGTGTCCCCCGTAGGCCGACGAGTGGCATTCGTGCAGAATACTATGCACCTCGCTGTAAGGCACACATGTGACACCCCTAAAATTAGGTATACATCACCAATCTTGAGTCGCCAGATACATGGTACAAAATTCAAATATAACTTAATAATATAACTGTCGTGTACAATATGACAAAACATAAATTGTGAGTTTGAATACAAATATTGTCTACTAGAGAGTATACAAACTCAAAAGGAGTCCTCATTACAATTATTATCACACTATTTCACAGAATAGTGAGGACTACTAATGCAAATATCTAGGATCAACACTCTGTTCCCACTAGTCCCACTTACGCTCTCATTTCAAGAAGAGAGCGGTGAAAGAAAGGGTGAGCTCAACTAGCCCAAAGAAGAAATATTATGACTAAGATAATGCGAAATAAATTATCGTTAGCCTTCAAAGTGTTAAAAGCGATACAATATAACAAACATCAAGTTTAAGCTGCAATGAACAAGCAATCCATTAGAAGAGTCAAATAGAGAATAAATTCTACTATCTTCTATGATTTAAAAGGTTTTTCATGACTTTTATCGCTAAGACTCACTTAATAAATAATCCACATCATCAAATCATCCCCACTACTGTGTCAATGATAATATTTAGTATCACGACCACGAATTATCCATGCACTACTACGCTAAAGATAATCATGTTTTCATCAATCCATCCCCGATCATGCCATAAAACAATTCATCTTTTGCACTACTGCCAAAGAGAATCTATAGCCATAATCATACCAAAAGCTGCCCATCAATGCACTACGGGCCAATGAGGACTTTTTTCCACATCATTTGTAACATTACGGTTATGATTATACCGAATAATCCTCGGTCATAATCATACCAATTCCATCTATGCAATACAGAATACGGATGACTTTCAAAAAAATAAACATGAGGATGATGACAATGATATAAGAATTCAATAAAACAAGTTCAAGAATTAATTTATCTAGGAACTGATAACGTCCAAATTGTCAACATGATAATTGCTTTGTAGAGTAAAATTCAAGAATTCTCAGAAGAATATTTCCATGAAAAGATATCGGATGAAGCGCAAATATCAAGGATATTCCACTAATTTCATGGAGTATAGAAGTCAAAACTTTAACCAACTGAGTATAATAAAGAATGGAATAACAAAAGAAATCATCATGCATGTGGTACTTCACATAGACAAGTTATTCCAATAGAATAATAATAACGGAACCAGTCATGCGTAAAGCTACATGCATGGGATGTTCCAACAGTAATAATAACAAAATCACCATGCATGCGGTGCCGCGCCAAACGTGTTATTCCAACAGAATACCAATAAAGATTTTAACCAGTCCTAAGATAAAAGCGCATGTGATAGGATATTCTAATGTAATAATAATAAAAAGATAGAACCGGTCCCAAAGAAAACGCATTGCATAAGATATATCCAATGTAATAATAAAGAATGAAATAACGTAACCAAGTATAGGGTAGCTTGCATGATCAAAGTTATTCCAATGTAATAATAGAGAATGGAATAACAAAAGTTCTCTTCATAAATAAGAAAGAAAGAGTACCCCTTACGAGTACAACAAATAATATTCCCTAAGAGTACAACAAATAATATCCCCTACGAGTACAACAAATAATATTCCCTACCTTAAGAAGAAGACTACTGAATATATTAGTAGTGAAGTAATAGAATACTTTTCTTCTTTCTCTCTATAGTTTATCTCTCTAGAGTTTGAATGAATTCGTAAGAAATAATGAATGAATGAGCTTCTATTTATAGAAAAATGGATTGCATAGTAACTAACTCATGAAATGGTCATTGATTTACTTTAATCGACGGTCCATATTTAAAGTAAAATCTTTTAAATAAAATATAATATATTCTATTTATAATCTAATAAAATGAATAACTTTATAAAAGATTTTACTATACAAACACTATATCATAATAAAATATAATATATTCTAATTATTGTCTAATAAAACAGATAACTTTATAAAAGTATTTTGTTTTATATAAAAGATTTTACTATGCAAAAACATTATGCGAGGCACTATGCAACACTCATGCATAATAAAACATAATATATTCTATTTATAGAATAACTTTATAAAAGTATTCTGCTTTATATAAAAGATTTTACTATGCAAAATACTATATCACAGACACTATTATGCAACACTATGCATAATAGAATATAATATATTCTATTTATAGAATAACTTTATAAAAGTATTCTGCTTTTATTACATTAATAATACCAATAAAACAAAACTAAGTGACTTATCACATAAGCATCAATAATCAATACCGTAATAACTACTTATGCAACCACACGTATTCTCGTACTTTTACTACCGAAAGTAGTTCAACATTATTAATGATAAAACTTCGCCGTTATTTTCATAAAATATTTTTTCGTTTTCTCAATCCGATAATAATTCCATTAATGGGGTCCACCAATGATTGTACCGTTGTTGTCTAATATTCCCCGATAAAACGAATATTCCCCGACCAATTGAATATTATATAACAACTTGCGTACTTTGCAAAATTTATAAATATTACCCACAACTATAACATTATATCATATCCACACCATAATATTAAAAAAAATATTTCGAGAAAATTAAATCTTTATTCGTAAAATCTGGGGTCTCATAACACTCCTTCTAATCATCTTGTCCGCGCATTGTTTGAATAGGTATGGCTCATCCCACATATACCACTTGACGTCATGAAGGAACTTCTTCTTTTGTTGTCTTGTAAGATCAGGGGGGCATGTTGCTCACTAGATAGTTCACGAAGTCCGCGTACCATGGGAATTCTGTATTTAATCCAAACAATTGCTCATCCGGGAATGACTCGTTGATGACGCACTTGTCCTCTTCTTGTTTACCCAGATTTTCCAACCTGGACAAATGATCAGCGACTTGATTCTCCATCCCCTTTCTATCCTTTATTTCTAGATCAAACTCTTGAAGAAGGAGAATCCATCGGATAAGGCGTGGTTTAGCATCTTTCTTCGCAATTAGATACTGCGAATAGCCGAATGATCCGTGTAGACTATCACCTTAGTCTCTATCAAGTATGCCCAAAATTTGTCAAACGCATACACCACTGCAAGCAGTTCCTTCTCCGTAGTTGTATAATTCATTTGAGTCTCCGTGAGTGTCTTGCTTGCATAATAAATGGCGTGAAATACCTTTTTTCAGCGTTGTCCCAAAATAGCCCCAACTGCATAGTCGCTTGCATCACACATCAGCTCGAAAGGTATATTCCAATCTGGTGCGACTATCACGGGGACTGTCGTTAACTTCTTCTTCAACAACTCAAAAGCCGACTTATATTCCTTATCAAAAATAAACACAGAGTCCTTCTCTAAAAGACTGCACAACGGTTTTGCAATTTTAGAGAAGTCCTTTATGAATCTTCTATAGAACCCAGCATGTCCCAGAAAACTTCTATTTCCTTTTACTTAGCTCGGTGGAGGCAGTTTCTCGATTGTTTCCAACTTAGCCTTGTCAACTTCCAGTCCTTAAGCCGATACCTTGTGGCCCAAAATTATGCCCTCCTCAACCATGAAGTGGAATTTTTCCTAGTTAAGTACAAGATTCGTATCTTTGCATCGCAGTAACACCATTACCAAATTCCCTAGGCATGTATCAAAATTGTCTCCATAGACAGAAAAGTCGTCCATGAAGACTTCCACGTTTTTCTCCACCATATCGGAGAAAATGGCCATCATACACTGTTGAAAGGTAGTCGGTGCATTACATAACCCGAATGACATTCTCCTGAACGCGAATGTGCCATAAGGGCACGTAAATGTACTCTTCTCTTGATCCTCAGGAGCGATGGCGATCTGGTTATAGCCCGATTATCCATCCAATAGACAATAGAATTAAGTGACTCGCTGATCATCCAACATTTGGTCGATAAAGGGTAGCGAAAAGTGATCTTTTTGGGTTGCCTTATTCAACTTCCTATAATCGATGCATACCCTCCAACATGTCACTGTTCTTTTTGGTATTAACTCGTTATCCTCATTACGTACCACGCCATTCCCCTTTTCTTGACACAATGATGAACCGGACTAACCTACTTCATCATCGAAAATTGGGTAGATGATTCCGGCATCCAACAATTTCAAAATTTTCTTCTTTACCACTTCCTTCATAATTGGGTTAAGTCGTCGTTGTTGCTCCACCGTCGGTTTTGCATCATCTTCCATCAGAATCTTGTGCATGCAAAACGAAGGGCTGATTCCCTTGATATCCGCGATCGATCATCCACCCAATCGCTACTTTATGTTCCCTAAGCACCCTCAGCAACTTTTCTTCCCGTAAATCGTTAAGTACAGCAGAAATAATCACAAGTAAAGAATTTGAATTGCCTAAATACGCATACCTTAGATTTTTAGGGAGTGGCTTGAGTTCCAGAGTTGGTGGCTCCTCCAATAATGGTTTCAATTTTTTCGTGGTTATCTCCTCCGTGTGTTGTAGTTCAAATGGTGTTTTGAATCGGCTAACTCGTGGCAATGAATCTAACATGTGTAAGTAGTCCACAAATTTTGGGTCATCGAACTCTTCATCCCCCAATAATGTTGTCTCTAAAAGATTGTTGACCAGACTCTTTCCCATGTCTTCGTTGACTATTTGATCAATGATTTCCATCCGAAAACACTCTTCTTCATTTGTGGGAAATTTCATGGCTTTAAAAACGTTAAACTTAACTTCTTGATCTTGGACCCTCATCGTTAGTTCACCTTTTTGTACGTCGATGAGTGTCCTACCCGTCGCCAAGAAAGGTCTCCCTAGGATAATCGGGATGTTCTTATCCTCCTCAAAATCTAGAATAATAAAGTCCGCGAGAATATAAACTTATCAACTTTGACCAATATGTCTTCCATAATGCCTCTCGGATCACGGTGACCTGTCCTATCCGCCAATCAGAATGAGATGTTCGTAGGCTTTGGAGCTGGCAAACCCAATTCTGTGTAAACTGATAATGGCATAAGGTTCACACTCGCTCCCAAATCACATAAGCATTTATTGAAAGCCGTATTCCCGATCATGCATGGAATGGTGAAACTCCCCAGATCTTTCAACTTGGGTGGCAACTTTCGTTGTAAAACCGCGCCACACTCCTCTATTAGTGCCACTGTCTCGAAATCTTCTAACTTCTTTTTCCTGGACAGAATCCCTTTCATGAATTTTGCATAACTCGGCATTTTCTCTAGGGCTTTTGCGAACGGGATGTTAATCTGCAGTTTCTTAAATACATCCAAGAATTTTGCAAATTGCTTATCTAATTTCTGCTTTTGAACTCTTTGCTGAAACGGCGGTGGAGGATACACAACTGGCTTGTCATCTAACTTTGTTTTCTCAAATTGCGTATTCTCACCCTGTTTTTCTGCAACCACCTTATTGTCATTACTCTTATCATCTGAGACACCTGAATTTTCTGCATCTTTCCCATCCAACTGTTTCCACACCTCAAGGTGACTGCCTGACACTATTTATGATTTCCCTTTGGATTTCTTTTAGTGTCACTCGGTAGGGTCCCTTGTGGTCTATTGTTCAATGCTAAAGCAATTTGTCCCATCTGGTTTTCTAAATTCTTGATGGTCATTTCTTGTGATTTCATTGCCATTGCTTGATTCTTCATAGCTACCTCAGTACTCGTTATATACTTTGATATCAATTCCTCTAAATCTGATTTCCTCTCTTGATGTTGAACTGTTTGTTGTTGATTCTGAAACCCTGGGGGATACGATGGTCGTGGAGCTTGCTGATTCTGATTATTATTCCACGACTAATTTAGATTATTCCTATTCCCCGGATTATATGCATTCTGATATGTATTCTGAGGAATTCTATTGTAGTTATTCACGAATTATACCGATGCTGGGTTGATTGTGCATTAATCCGTCGAATGTTCCCCCGTACACAACTCACAAATAACTGCAACTTGATGTGTCTGTCCCCCTGACCAAACGTCGAACTTCTTAGAGAGTACTGAAATCTGTGCCATTATTGTTGTCACTCCATCTAACTTTAACACTCCAGCGACCGTAGGTTGTGTCATTCTTGTCGTGGGCCACTAGTAGTTGTTAGCCGCCATCGTCTCTATCAATTGGTATGCCTCCTCATAAGTCTTTGCCATAAAAGCTCCCCCCGATGCTGCATCAATACTCATTCATAGATTCCCATGTAGTCCGTTGTAAAAAGTATTCATCTGCAGCCACTTGGGTAATCCGTGATGTGGGCATTTTCTGAGAAATTCTTTATATCTCTCCCATGCCTCATACAGTGACTCCCCATGTTGCTGATCAAACATGGTAATCTCGTTCCTCATCTTTGCAGTTTTCGCTGGCGGGAAGAATTTTGCTAGGAATTTCTGAGCCAGGTCCTCCCAAGTCGTTATCGAATCTGCTGGTAGAGAATGTAACCAACTCTTCACCTTGTCCCGTAGAGTGAACGAGAATAAGCAAAGTCTAACTGCCTCATCCGACACCCCATTGTACTTGAAAGTGTCGCAGATTTCCAGAAAACTGATTAAATGCTCGTTCGGATCATCATTTGCCATTCCCCCAAACTGAACAGAATTTTGCATCATCCTAATGATCCTGTGCTTGATTTCAAATGTATTCGCAGACTATTGCAGTTTAGTGATACTCGATTGCAACTCGACGCATATAGGTGTTGCAAAATCCTCAACGCTCTCTCGGTCATCATGGCCAGCCTATTGCTTCTTCCTTATCGAGTTTTGAATTCTTCCTTGTTTCCTTGATCCACTTACTTAACCTCTCAAACCTTCTCTCAATGTCATCCTCAAAAGGAAGCAAGTATGGATTTTGGATCGAGTTTGCATAAACCAATTTCAAAAACTCAAATATAAAGAACAAAACAAAACAAAAAGTGTTTAAGTAAAACTAGACTAATTAAACCGATATTGCAAAATAATAAAATCTATACTAAGTCCCCTAAAGCGGCGCTTTGAAAAACTTGTTGAGTAAAATATAGTTATGCACAACACGCAAGTGATATCGTGGTCAACAAGTAATATAATAGTAAGTAAATTATCGTTCCTCAAAGACTTAGCAAGAAATTAACCTCGTAACTCACCGATCTTCTATTAATCCTAATTTTATTAAACTAATTAATTTCCAGTTTATAGCGAAAATATTGAAATTATTAAAAATCAACTCAATACCAACAAACCCTAAAACTAAATTTTCAAATAAATATTGGAGAATTAGGCTTACAATTTCACTCTAAGCATCCCTCTGATTATTTTTCCCTTATTCCAGTTTAACTCACTATCCCAGTTTATTAATCAAGAACACATAAATAGCATTAACCACCTCTCGATGAATTAACATCATATTAACCCAAATCCACAATAAAGATAGAATTAAGTTAAACACCTTCATTAACTAACTCACTATATCTCTATGTGAATTACAATTAAAGAAAGTTTAAGCTCAAGCTCTCTTTATGATTACATGCGATGCCAAGCATATCTCTACCCTAACATACATCAAGATTCTGTTCATTCACATAAATCAAGAACACATGCTATATTAATTAAGTCTAAATTCATATTTCATCTCTCGAATTCATACAAATCCACATAAAATTGTTGATCAAGCAATTCATAAATTCAAGCTCAAATTAATATAGATAAATTGCATAATAGCTTTATTAAACTGAAAACTGAGGTTACATAATCATTGTTCCACTTAAAGACCCATTATAAGCCTAATAAGTAATTTAGTTCATAGCTAATGAATTAAATACTGAATAAATAAAAGAAAACATCATCCCAATTACAAAATTTGAAATTAAAGGAGAATAGTAATACACCACCCTTCTCGCCCTTCAAATATGAAATCTTCGTTAAAGAATTCTTCTTCTTCGTTCCTCCAAGCTCTTGCTCTTCAATCTCGTTCTCGAAGTGTGTCTAGCTACCCTCTATTTTTTCCACACTTAGCATAAGAGTAGTCTCAACTCAGCTCCATACATCAATCCTAATCCAACTCTAACTCCTCCCATAGAAAGTCAAGTAGAACTCCAAATCCTTTTCAACTTCAAAAAATTAATAGTCAAAGACTCCCACAAAATGCACTAACAGCCATCCCACAATCCTATTATAATCATATTACATAAAGAATTAATAGCTCCCACAAATGCCCATAATTCAGCACAAAATTACTCCTTGCCCAAATCAACTGATGCAACGTGCCTTCATTTTAGATAACATCGGGCCGACAATATGACTGCGCTTATCGCCGTAAGATTTTCATGATCCAAATACTACCAAGGCTACATTACTATACATCACAGCGCGGTCCACGCTATGTAGTCAGAAACTCCAGAATTGCTTGAAATCTTCTTCCATTTGTAGCATTTTGATAGGCCCATGGATTATCCTACAACAAGTAAATAACCCATCAAAAGTAAAATGAAATTACCAAAAACTCACAATATATCAAGCTAAATGAACATAAATCATAGGTTAAAAACCTACTCATCATCTAGTAATTGTCTTTCGCCAACTTCATCCCAATATAGCGATGTTCTGTACTTTCTACCGTATAACGCTTCATAAGGAGGCATGCCATACTAGCGTGTTAATCGTTGTTGTAATCCGAACTCTCACGAGCGATAGGTGATCATCCCAATTTCCTTTAAAGTCCATTACACAAGCTCTTACATATCTTCCAATGTCCAATCGTTCTTTCACTCTGCCCATCTGTCTGAGGGTTATATGCCGGAATCATTCACAATTGCGTACCCATGCATTCCTGTAGACGTTTCTAGAAGTTCGATGTAAAGCGCTGATCTCTATCGAAAATAATTGACACCAAAACTATATGCCTCAAAATAATTTCTTTAACATATAACATTGCCAAATGATCTAAGTTGAATCTGATTTTGATCGGAAGGAAGTGTACGGATTTTGTCAATCGATCAACAATAACCCATACTGCGTCACAACCTTTCTGAGTTGTCAGAAGGCCAACCATGAAGTCCATCGTAAAATGTTCCTATTTCCATTATGGGATCTCCAACGGTTGTAGCAACTCACTCAGCCTCTGATGTTCTACTTTCACTTTCTGACAGGTTAGACATTTGGCAACACACTCTGCAACATCTCGTTTCAGATTTGGCCACCAAAAATGTTGTCGAATATCTTGATACATCTTGGTACTACCAGGGTGAATCGAATCGTGAACTATGAGCCTCACTCAAAATGTCTTCCTTAATTTCTAATCTTCAAGCGGTACCCAAATTCTGCTCTCAAATCTCAAGTATTCTTCCTTATCCATCTTGAATCTCGGTTGAGTTCCTTCGGATATTTTCTTTTTCACCTTTTTACATTCTTCGTCCTGAAGTTGAGCCTCCTTAACTTTGTTTAGCAGGGTCGTACCAGATTGCATCTGAAATAGCTTCTCATCAGTTTCCATGTGATACTTCACTTCCAACTCCAGTTTCTCTATTTCTAAAATTAGCTCCTCCTGAGTGGTAAACATCATCAATTTCTCCCGACCCTTTCTACTTAAGGCGTCGGCAACCACATTTACCTTACCTGGATGGTATAAAATCTCACAATCATAGTCCTTAAATAACTCCAACCACATTCTTTGGCGATATTTAAATCCTTCGTGTAAAATATATTTGATTTCTTGTGGTCTCAGATATATTTCACACTTCTCTCCATAGAGATAGTGCCTCCAGATTTTCAAAGCAAAAACCACTGCAGCCAACTCCAAGTCGTGGGTCGGATACCCCTTCTCATAATCCTTCAATTGTCTTGACGCATACGCAATGACTCTGCCGTTTTTCATAAGCACACAGCCAAGTCCTTTATGTGACGCATCACTATAAACAACAAAATTTCATGTCTCATCTGGAAGAGACAACATAGGTGTTGTTTTCAACCTCTTCTTCAATTCTTGAAAGCTTTCGTCGCACTTCTCCATAACGGAGTTGCGATCTTGGAAAAGTCTTGAATGAATCTTCTGTAATACCCTGCCAATCCAAGAAAACTTCGTACTTTCGACGGCGTTCTCAGCTGATCATAGTTTATCACGGCTTCGACCTTGGATGGATCTACCAAAATTCCGTCTTTATCAATCACATATCCCAGAAATTGTACCCGCTCAATCCAAAATTTGCATTTCAAAAACTTGGCATACAACTTCTCCCTTCTCAACGCCTCTAACATTACCTTCAAATGCTCTTCATGTTCTTCCTTGGTTTTCGAGTATACCAAAATGTCATCTATAAATACCACTCTGAATTTATCCAAAAATCTATTTGAATACACCATTCATTAAGCCCATAAATGTTGTAGGATCATTTGTTAGACCAAATGACATTACCAAAAATTTGTAGTGACCAGATCGTGTTCTGAACGTTGTCTTCGAAACGTCCTCTGGTCTCACCTTCAGTTGATGATAACCACTCTTCAAGTCTATCTTGGAAAAGTATTTCGCTCCCTTCAATTGATCAAACAGATCGTCGATCCTCGGTAATGGATATCTATTCTTAATTGTGACCTTATTCAGTTCTCTATAGTTGATGCAAAGCCGCATCATTCCGTCCTTCTTCTTCACAAACAACACTGGCGCTCCCCACGGCGATACGCTCGATTGAATGTACTTCTTGTCCAGTAATTCTTGTAGTTGTACCATCAATTCTTTCATCTCTACCGGTGCCATTCGGTACGATGCTTTCGATATTGGAGTCGTTCCTGGTGCTAAATTGATCACGAATTCGACCTCTCTATCTGGTGGAAGTCCTGGAAAATCGTCCGAAAATACGTCTACGAAGTCGCTCACTACTGGTATCTCCTCTACTTTCGAATTTTCTTTACGATTGTCGACTATGTAAGCTAAATATCCTTCACAGCCTTGTCTTAACAACTTCCTAGCCTGCATCATCGTCAGACAACTAGCTTATCTAGGCGACTTGCTACCATAAAACACAACCTTTGACGGAGTCATAAGGTTAATATGCTTCTTCTGGCAATCAATTGCAGCCCCGTAATTGAATAACCAGTCCATACCCAAGATAACGTCAAATTCTCCAAGTCAAATAGGGATAAGATCTACGTTCATCCTTAGGCAATTCTAAGTTCTTAGCAAAGTCATCTGATATAAATGAACAAGTAGCACCAGAATTAAATAATACATAAGCGTTAACTTTATTGATCGGAATGATACCTAACACCACATCACGAGACTACACAGCATCCTACACCATCATGTTGAATGTCTTAGAGGTCGGTCAATTGGTTGCGGTTGGTCCTGTGATAGTAAGAGCGCTTCCACTGTTATTTCCTCTATTTCCTCCTGATCCTACCCCTCTAGATCCCTTCTTAGGACAGTCCCTTGCAAGATGATCCTTTGAGCCACAAGTGAAGCAGGCACCCTTCTTTGGATTAGGATAGTTAGGTGCTATGTGGCCTTCCTGACCACAATTATAGCACACTCGTTTACCCTTCATACACACTCCTAAATGAGCTTTCCCGCAAGTCGAGCACGCATGGATCCTTATTTTTGTACCTCCTTGCTGATTTCCAATTGAAGAGTTGTTAGATCACCTTCTCTTCTGATTATTATTACCACCTCCCGTGTTACTTCCACTAGCCTTGTTATTTCCTTCACTTTCACTCTTCTTCCTCTTCTGATCCTGATTATATTTGGTTACCGCATCGCTTCCACCTTCAACGAGTATGGCTTTCTCTAGTACTCCAGCAAATGTCTTCATCTGAAACAACGACACTTTACTATACAACCAGGGCTTTAATCCCAGTTCAAACCTTCTTGCTTTTATCTCATCTGTGTGTACTTGATATGTGGCAAACCTAGACAACTCATTGAATCTTGCCGCATAGTCTGGTACGGATATATTCCCCTGTTTCAACTCCAGAAACTGAACTTCCATTTGGTTCTGCAAGCTGGTTAGGAAATACATCTCGAAAAACATCTCTTTGAATCTCTCCCAGGTAATCACACCTTCTCCTCCACGGACCTTGTTTGCCTGCCATCAATAACTGGCTTCGGATTTCATCATGAACGTTGCAAAAGCATTTTTCTGATCCTCTCTGACTCTTGCGACATCAAAAACCTTTTCCATCTTCATAACCCACGTTTGAGCCCCGATCGGGTTCATGGAGCCTTTAAACTATGGCGGTCCCACCGCCTTGAAATCTTTGAACGTCGTATTCGGTGGAGCTTGAGATTGATTATTCATCGCTCCAGCTAGAAAGTTCACCAATTATTGAATCAGGGGTTAGCATTGGCGTTGTTGTTGTTATTATTATTCATCGCTCTTCTCGAGCTTATTGATTACGTTCGTCTTCTTCTCGACGGCATATTTCTGTTAAAAATATATGTTTATTAGGTTTTATCCAACTCTCTAAATAGTTAAGGCTTAACTCAACAATTTAACATAATCACTAAACACATTATCTCAAACAACTTGATATATTTATTCAAATCGAATGTTTTAACATCAAACGATAGCATCACTGCTATTTACATCAACTATCCCGAGATAAAGAATCTACAAGATTTAAAACATTAAAATATTCCTTTGTTTATAAACACATCAGAATTTACATCTAACACCAGATAAGTTTTTCACATAATTAAACAAATCATATCACTGCATGTTAAGGCGTTGAATAGCCTTGCTACGTTCCTCTTCCATGATGCGGGACATTGTCCGATGATCTAGCATATACGATGGTAGTCTTCTGAACTGGATTGGGTACCTCATAACTCGGTCATGGGCCTCATCCCTTGCATTTTGAAGTGTAGAGTACGTATCCCCAAGCTTAGCCTTCTTCGCACGACAATCCTCTTCTGCAAGATCAGCACGACGTGATTCTCCTACCCAGCCCTCCTCTGTTATGGTCAGCCTTTCTGAACTCTCTTTCAGTTCCTTCTTCAACTTCTCTATTTCTTCGGACTTCTCCTCAGTTTGACCCTTCTCATGAACCAAATCCCATTCCACATTTCCTAGACATATGTGAAGAGTCACAACCTCCATATCCTTCTGCTCGATGGTAATCTGCTAAAAAATTGCCCGCTCAGTCAGATCCTGGACCATGTCACGCAAATCTACATTACGGTCATATAACTCATCGTACATCTCAGCATCAATGGAGTTCGGTGGGAACTCCTCTTCTTCCTCTTCCTCCTCAGGATCCTCCACTGGATCAGTCTCAGGCTCATGTTCCTGACCAACAACAGTGATCAACGGAGATGGCTCTCTCTGTACCAACTGCTCCCTGACGACATGAATGTCTTGGGGCTCCTCCTCTGTAGGTACTCGGGGTTCCTCCTCCCCAGCTCGACTAGCTCCTCCAACATCCGACATCTTGACAACACAGTTTCAAGTTTTAGTTACTAAGTAGTACTAGTGAGCACATAATTTAACACATAAGCACATAAAGTCTTTTTATTATCCTCAATGAATTAAGAATTCATTTCTTAGAACTCGATAAGAGTTTTCCATCACTATGTTCTTCCTATAAGGATACTACCTAAGGTTGTTTCCCACCTAAGGTTCATAACCTACGGCTTCCGATACTAACTCCGCGGACACCCCAAATCTGGGTACTTCAATTCCCAAATGATTTGGTGTTCACTATACATTATCATATGTCTATCTACCCATAATAAAAGAAAGCATACATAGATAGAATAAATCCTCTCCTTAAGGAGTTACATCATCCGAAATAATTACATAAATCCTGTGTCATTCTAATCTTAAATCTTAATCTGCGTAAACATAAACAATTAATCGCCTTACACACATTAATATAAGTCTAAACACAAATACATCATCACATAAAACATCAAGTCTTCATCACTTGTTAATGTTGCCCTTGACTTTGCTAGTAGAAGGCTCGTCAGACCTTTCGTTCTTAACTACAATGTTATTATTATTCAAGAGTGAGCACGATTGCCCACAAGTATAAAAATGAAATAACAATATAATAACATGCGAGTGAATCAAAGACTTCTGGAACATGCATGGCTGAGGATTGAGTGGAGCATGGATGGACAAGCATGGATGGACGTAGGACACTTCAGTAGCAGTAGCAACAATGCAAAACCAAACTCAGAAGCAGAACCAGAATTCATCAACTACAAGCCGCTGACGGAGATGAGCTTGAGAGGCAGCACCGCAAGCGAGTACCCAAATGCACAATGTTACCTCTCATCGCAAGTTCTTGGCTACCATGAGCATGACAAGCTTAGGGGACGCGCGCCTGTGCGAGAGCTTGGCTGGACATCCTGACTTCTTTATGCAAGTCTCGCACCCATGAGGAATGTGTCTTTGGAGGAGGCAAGGCCGCCATGGTCCTGTCACTTGATTTGTTTTATTTTATTTTTTTAATTAAAATGGTTGTAATTGATTTAAAACGAGATCTGACTGGTGTCAGAGGCATCTTTGATATCTTTTGTCGTATTTTCATCAGCGTAACTAGGGTTTACTCTCTGGGAGAGATTCCAACGTAGAAGGAGGCCAAAACTCTACTTTTCTACTTCTTCTTAGGATTTTGCTACCAGAGTAGATTATTATTATTATTTGCTAGATTCTTATGAGGATTTGAATACTGAATTATATTCAGCAATTGGATTTGATTGTTTCTACCTTTCATCTTTCAATTGTTTGTTTATTAATCATGCTTAGATTTGATCCCATAATGGCTTTTGGTTCAGTCATGAAATAAACTCCATTATGGGATTCTAACGGATTTTAATATGTAGTTTGATTGCATGTTTGAATGCTGGATCGTTTTACATATCATATGGAATGTCTATCATAATTATTTTGCATGTATGAATGCTTGATCACCATTCGTTTCAGTACTTGTATGGAATTGATAATGAACATGCAAGTATGGATTATAATCATGATAGTATACGTATATGGGGCTGTTTTATATGGCTTGTGTATTTCGTGAACCAGATAGACATATACTGTTTCACCGTATGAGTTAGAATAAGGGCTTGTACTTAAATTTAATATAGTTGCAATTTCACATAGACATATATTGATTTTGGTTATTTTGATGATTACATAGAGTCTATCATTTGTGGATGCTGTGTAAATAGGTCTTAGTACAATGAAAAATGGCTATGACTCTTTTAGTGCTCTTGGCTACTTTCCTGTGATATGTGAACAAGTTATGCATGATAGTGGTGATTAAATGAAATATTAAATGAAGTTAGGATCCCATTATTTTCAAATTTAATTTATTCCGTTGTTATTATTGTTTTAGTCGTTATTCGCGATTCGAGAACAAACCAATCTTATTCAGTAGTTTGAGCATATAAATATAGTGATTTAGTTAATGCATAGTGATTTGAATTAAACAACTTTCTCTGTGGGATCGATACTTTACTTGCTCTGTATTGCTTGTTGACACATGTATGCTTGCATGAGTTAGAGCTCGTTTGTTAAGATTAAAAAAGAGGCAGCAAGTTTTTGGCGCCGTTTCTGGGGAGAGGAGTTTAATTTAGTATTATTATCATTAGTTTTAAGCTATATTGTATGACTTAGACAATTCTAGTCTTATCTCATTTCAATTTTTGTTTTTGTTTCCGGAATTTGGATAAATTTTTATGCGCACGCTATCATCCAACCCCGACTTATCACCTATTCAGAACAACATAAACAGGAGAGGTTGGAAAGCGAGTATTCGTAGAAATTTGCAAGCACAGTTAGAAAGTACGACAGCTAATATGGCAGCCAAGGCACAAGGAGAAGAGCAAAGAGAGGAGCATAGGGCTCTGAAGGAATATATTCCATGCCCAATATTAATGGACTACAGTCTAGCATCGTCAGACCAGCAATAGCAGCCAATACATTCGAGATAAAAACGGGCACTATTCAGATGGTATAGAATTCGATGCAGTTTAGGGGTGCCGCTACAGATGATCCTAATGAACACCTGTTGAGTTTCATCGAAATCTGTGATACATTCAAATACAACGGTGTGACGGAGGATGCTATCAGACTTAGGCTATTCCCATTCTCATTGAGGGATAAAGCAAGAAGTTGGCTTCATTCTTTGCCAGCAGGATCTATAACTACATGGGAGGACTTAGCACAGAAGTTCTTAGCTAAGTTCTTCCCAATGGCTAACACTGCAAAGATGAGGATAGCTATGTGACGCCCCCAAAATAGGTATACAACACCCATTCTGAATCGCCAAATACATGGTACAGAAAGCAAACTACAACTTCAATAATACAATTATCGTGCAAAAATCGACAACACATCTTGTGAGTTTAAATACAAATATTGTCTTCTGAGATGCAATATCCACACTCAAATAAGTCCTCATTACAATTATTCAAACACTATTTTACAGAAATAGTGAGGACTGCTAAAACATCTTTCTAGAACCATCACTCCATACCCCGACTAGATCCTGCTATATTCTCACCTCCTGAATAGAAAAATTGAACAAAAAGGAAAAGGGTGAGCTCAACTATCCCAGTAAAAGAATATTATGACTGAGATAATATACAACAAATTATCATTAGTTTTCAACAGGGAAAAATCTGATAAATCATAATAGACAATAAGTTTTAGATCAACAACTGTAGCGGAAACAGCAATCCATTAGAAGAGTCAAGTAGAGAATGAGTTCTACTATCTTCTAAGATTTAAAAGTCCATCATCAATATTTTATCCTCAGAATAACAATCAATATACATCTTTAATCAAATATTCATCTTTTGCACTTTATGCTAAAGATATTCATTTGTATCACCAGTTGGTCATGTTCATCTCAACACCTATTCATCTTTGCACTACGGGCCAAAGATATTCATCAGTTAATCATTCATCTTTTCACTACAGGCCAAAGATATTCAGTAATATCATCATTTAGGACTGAGGATGATGAAAAATATTTTAAAGAAAATGAATCCAGTGAGACAGAAGGACAAATATTAAGGATTCGTATAACAGTTTATCCAAGATCAATAATACTCCATAATAGCAGAATTCAAAAATAAAGACCAAAACATAGATACAATCAAAGATAGTAACCATAATAGACATCTTAGACAAAAAGAAGAAAATTTCATTTTTCGATGAATAGTGTTGTATTCGTGAATAGTGCCGTATACGTGAATATTAACCCCAACACAAAAAGTTCCAAATTTGATAAAAAGTTCAAACCAATATTTTGGCATAATGATATCGAAAGAAATAATATCATTTATGAAGAAAATAACATCCCTTACCTCAAAATAACCGCATTTCTAGCTGAATTTTGGATATAGTCTTTGTGAAACTTGCAGACTGAATAGGAACTCTCAAAGTATCAAAATACTCACAAAATACGCTTAATAATCTAGAGAAAAAAACTTGTTTTACGGTGTGATTTTCAATTCTAACATAAGCGTCTGTTTATAGGAAAATGCTAGAACGCCAAAGGAGACTAAAATAATAAAATATATTATTTCTTTCTTATTATTCCTACGCATGCCATCCTTGAATCCACCAATTCTGAAAATTTTCAGCAGCCCATGTGCATTCAACACCAACCAAAAAGTGGGTCCCACCCATAATTTAATAAAAATCATTTTATTTTCCAAAACTTCAACAATTCATAGAAAATAGCCCGGTTATCAGAAAAATAAAAATTTTATATCCATTCTGCAAATTCCAAACAAAAAATATCTGAAATCCACAAACGGATGATTTTTAATACCTCCACACCGACAAAATACTGATAAAACACCTCAGCATTAATTCCTTCATTTTTATCCACATAAAAATAAATATATCCATCATTTATATCCACATAAAATGAATATTTCCTTATCATATAAATCAATAATTAATTATTCACAAATAATATTACGAAATCACAATTATGACAATCGGTAGTTCCCGGAAAGAGGGGCTTTCTAATAAGAATTTCTCCTTCTTTGGCGCCAATTAGGGTGACCAAACCTCTCCTTGACAAAACTTTCTAGACATTGCCAATAATGTTATCTAATAATATTATTCAAATAATATGAATTATTGATCCGATAATGGAAAATCGTGCGGTGATAATTATTGAAACAACAATAATATAAAATATCAACGCAAATTATTGAATCAATAAAATAAAATATTGAATATAATTACCGTAACAATTATTGAGTAGTGTCTTCACGTAAGAATCAATAATTCAAAATCATCGCAGATCCATCGCGTATTCTTCAGATTTTAACCAATAGGGTATTCCAATAGTGTTAATTGGTAACAACTACGTCGTTATTTATAAAAACTCAAACTTGTCATTTTCTTCATCCGGCGAGGTTATTACATTATGGGGCCCATAAATGATCAAGGCTTGGCCGTCATCTGATTTATTCCCGACAACAAGAATATTCCACGACCAAACGAATATTCCCAAACAAAATGATTATTTTATAACCACTTGTTTATTTTGCAAAATTTGTACATTTCACCCATAACCAAAACATTATATCAATTTAACACCTTATTATTCACAATAATAATTAGAGGAAATTCGATTTTATTTATAATAAGTTGGGGTCTTACAAGCTATCTCTCAGTTTGAGCAACAACAGGGTGAGTCCATATATGAAGCATGGGAGAGATATAAAGAAATGCTAAGAATGTGTCCACATCACAGTATGCCAGATTGGATGGTGATCAACACGTTCTGTAATGGATTGGGATGGCAGTCGAGACCAATTGTAGATGCAGCTGCAGGTGGGGCATTATGGCTAAAAAGCTATGAAGAAGCCTATAACCTTATCGAGACAATGGCATCGAACGATTCTCAAAATCCTACATCTCGGATGCCACAACCCAAAGTTGCAGGTGTGTTGGAGGTTGATCTTATTACCCGGTTAAGACAGACACAAATGCACCGGCAAAGAAGATAGATACTTTGGCGGAAAGGTAAAACAAAGACAGATTGCCTTCAGATGTGAGATTTGTGCTGGGTCACACTTGACGGATCAATGTGCTATCAGCTCAGAGTCAGTGTAGTATGTGAACAACTACAGAAAAGACCAAGGTCAGTTTCAGAACACATACCACCCAACAACCAAAATCATCCAAACTTTAGTTGGTCAAATAACCAAGGGAATCGGCGAGAATCGGTTTCAATCAAATAATCGGTTTTGAGACGCAACCAAATAAGTAGACCCACAGCTTTAATCTAGACCACCTTTTCCGCCAGGATTTTCTCAACAACAACAACAACATCACACTCCACCTGCACCTCAACAAGAAAAGAAATCAGAAATGGAGGAGATAATGATGAAAAACATGGCAAATACAGAGGTTATGATCAAAAGCCAAGAAGTGGCTATTAAGAATCTGGAAACTCAAATGGGGCAGATGGCGAACATACCTACTAACAGGCTGTAAGACCCCGAAATTTTTAAATAAAAAGGAATTTCCTTTATTTATTATTTTGAAATAGTAAGGGTTGATTTGATTAATGTGGATAGTTAAGGGTTAAATATGCAAATATTTCAAATTAAGCAAGTGGTTATAAAATATTCATTATTGTTAGGAATATTCGTTTGGTCGTGGAATATTCAATGCGCGTCGAGGAATATTCGTAAATACTGCTAGCGATCTTACTGGGGCCCCATAACGGAAAGCGATTGGATGAAGAAAACGACAAATATAAGTTGTTTATAAATAATGGCGTAGTTGTTACCATTAATCTTTGTTGGAATACCGATGGTTAAAACACACTAATACTGGCGTTGTTGAACAAGATAGCACACGGTATTGCACCAATTATTGATTCTTACGTAGAAGAAGGCACTACTCAATAATGGTTACGATAATTCTTGCTCAAAGATTTTATTGAGTTAATAATTCTTTGCGTTGATATTTTATATTCATTGTTGTTTCAATAATTGTCATTACACGATATCTTTCATTATCGAAGCAATAATTCATATTATCCGAATAATATTATTAGATAACATTATTGGCAATGTCTAGAAAGTTCTGCTCTAAGGAGAGGTTTGGTCACCTAATCAAGGCCGCCAAGATAAAGAAATTCTTATTGAAAGCCCCTCTTTCTTGGGAACCTGACTCGTTGTCAATATTGTGATTCTTAATATTATTTGTGAATAATTAATTATTGATTTATATGATGAGGAAAATATTGATTTTATGTGGATATAGATGGAGAAAATTTTTAAAATGACAATTGTTGAAAATTAATATTTTATCTTTTTCTGATAAAATAATTCATTTAAATATATTATTTTAATAATATATTAATTGTGATATTTTTACAACGAATGTGGGATATATGAGTATACGAGGAGGAAGAGTATTTTTGTTGCAATAAATGTTTAAAACATGTTAAACATGTCGGTGGACCCCATTTATTGACTGAAATTTGATTATAGCCTGTAAAATAGCCCGTTTGTGGATTTCGGTCAATTTCTATTTGGAATTTGGAAAAACTTTCTTCTGCAAAGTTGTAGAGAATTGAATTTCCTATAAAAACTCGCGAGATTCGAATTTTCTAATGAAAGGGCTATTTATTATGAATTATTGAAATTCTAAAGCTCCGAAATAATTAATTTTTGTAAGTTTTAATTATTTATTTTATGAAAAACGTTTTTTATCATTTCTTTCTAGAAGGTGGCATGTGGGAAATGCTAGGATCTGAATTCTAAGGTTGGCGTGATGAATTTGATATATATATATATATATATATATATATATATATTAATTTATTAAATTTTACGCTTTGGTGTTCTAAGCAATTTCCTAAATAATAGGTGCTTAGGTTAGAATTGAAAATCACACCGTAAACTCAAGTTTTCTCTCTCTATATTATCGAGCGTATTCTTGTGAGTATTTTGAGTATACTTTGAGTATTGCTATACTCATAAGTCCAAGTCGTAGCTTATATCCTGTGTTTAAATTTAGAAGTACTTGATCTTTCGAGGTAAGGATATTATTTTTTTGTAATGATATTATTTCTTCAATATCATTATCTTTGAAATGTTGATCTGAAGTTTTTATCAAATTTGGAACTTTTTCATGTCGGGTTTCTATTCATGGGTTACTATTCACGAGATTTACTATTCATGAGTTACTATTCACGAGTTACTATTCACGATAGTACTATTCATGAAGCGTGAAAGATGTTTTGTGGAATTTCTATCTTTTGGTGTCGAGTTACTATTCACGATATACGGACTATTCACGATACTGGTACTATTCACGATACTCTGATTATTCAATAAAAAATAAAATTTCTTCTTTTTGTCCAAAATATCTATTCTAGATACTAACTCCTGATTGTATCCATGTTTTGATCATTCTTGAATTTTACACCACTATGATTATTTTTGAGGTATTTTTTGGCGTGGATAAAACCAAGTACGAATCCTTAATCCTTAATCCTTGTCATTTTGTTTCACCGGATTCGTTTCTTTAAAAATATTTTTCATCATCCTCGGTCTTAAATGATGATATTATTGAATATCTTTGGCCAGTAGTGCAAAAAAGATGAATGATTTCGGAAGAATATCTTTGGCTCAGTAGTGCAAAGATGAGCAGTGTTGAGATGAACATGGCCAGATTGATTAATATCTTTGGCTGTAGTGCAAAGATGAACAGTGTTTAAATGAACATGACTTAATCGATGAATATCTTTGGCTGTAGTGTGCAAATGAAATATTTGATTCAGATGTATATTGATTGATGTTACTGGGATAAAATATTGATGATGGACTATTAAATTCATAGATTATAGTAGATTTCATTCTCTACGTAACTCTTCTATGAATTATTATTTCATTGCTAAATATTTGATCTCAAACTTGTTTGTCTATTGTATTCTATCGATTTTTCCTGTTGAAGACTAACGATAATTTGTTGTATATTATCTTAGTCATAATATTCTTTATGGGCTAGTTGAGCTCACCCTTTCCTTGTTGTTCCATTTTTTCTTCTCAGGAGGCGAGAATGTAGCGAGTACTAGTCGGGGTATGGAATGAAGGTTCTAGAGAGAGTTGTTTAGTAGTCCTCACCATTTTTGTAAAATAATGAATCAATAATTATGATGGGGATTTATTTGCATGTGGATATTGTCTAGAAGACAATATTATATTTAAACTCACAAGATATATTATCGTATTTCACACGACATTTGTATTATTGAAGTTGTAGTTTGTTTTTTGTACCATGTATTTGGCGACTTTCGAGAATGGGTGTTGTGTATACCTATTTTGGGGTGTCACAGTTAATATCGAGCTTAGGGATATGATCTCTGGCGGAGATCGGGGAATAGAACTAGGAGGGAGAGCAGAGTAAATCCTTCGCTAGTGTGTCCTACCTAAGCTTATTTGTTAGTTGGTCAAGATATAGGGATATTATGTGATATATTGATTTCCTTAATTAACCCTTGTTTTATGACGGTATTTGAGAATGTCGAATTAGAGAATATTAACGATGGAGTAAATGAGACCGTGGAGATGCCTCGTACTTTACCAACGAGGAGAACGTGCACACAGTCGGGCAATGTTCCTCCCATGAACAACACCACCGAAAGCGTATGATGAACGAGGGATGTTTAGAAGCTTTTTGCGGTTCATGCAAAATCGATTTAGAGAGGAGACTCGTGTTCAAAATACGAGGAGGAAATGATAGCAATTCACGGTGGTCACAAATGCAAGGTTCAAAGAGTTGGGACCACCGTGCACAGGGAAACCCTTGATCCGATTAAAAGCGAGACGTGGGTCAAACAAATTACCAAGATATTCGATGTCTTGGGATGCACCGGAGAACAGAAGTTCCATTCGCCACCTTTATGTTCCGTGGCGAAGCGGCAGACATCTTGGTGGGAATCATGAAGCGTACCCATCCACCGCACTCGTATGTCATGGGAGACGTTTGAAATGCAGTTCAATGACAAGTACTTCCACGAAAGTATTCGGCTCGTATGAAGGAAGTGGAGTTTATTAGACTAGAGCGAAATAACATGGCGGTGTCCCGAAGACGAGGCGAAGTTCATGGAGTTATCCGTGTTCAGACCTCATTTGGTGGAGAATGAGGGCGATGACGCGGATGTTTCTGAGAGGTTTGAAACCCGACATACGTCAGTATCTCATTTCTCATAAATTTTCTCTCTATTCAGATGTTGTCAACAGGGCTCAGTTGTTAGAGCGAGATAACGAGTACGTTCAACCGAGGGATCATAACCAGGATCATACCGAAGATAGCAGTCATCAGAATAACGATAACCAGCGGAGAAAGAAGAATACAGACAAAGGCGGTAACCACTCTGGTGGTAATCGTGGCCATGAAAATAGAAGAAGCGAGTCGGGAGGAGATTTTAAAAAGAGGAGATTCAACAATGACCATGTGAAGACGTCAGTGCCAGTAGCAACTAGTTTTAAGGGAGGAGAACGACCACCGGTCATATGCTACAAATGCGGAAAAGAGGGACATATCAGTCCAAACTGCCCACAACAGTTCAAGGTATGCTATAATTGTGGAAAGGAAGGACATATCGCTTTCGAGATTATGCAATGAGCGAAACCCTAGTTCAATGAGGGGACGGTGACTCAAAAAGATCGTCCCAGAAAGTCAAAGTCAACGATTCCGGAAGAGCGTTTGTTGTGATTGGTCAAAATCGCGAGAACCCGAACGAAGTTAGCACGGGTTAGTTAATTATAAATTCTTGCTAAGTATATACCTTACTAGATATTGGTTCTACCCATTCTTTTATCTCTCTTACTTTGCGCTCAACGTTTGAACTTGACTACGGAGAAATTAAACTTTGACCTATCTGTGGAGACTCCATTAGGAGAAACTTTCATTTCATCCGTTGTTTAAAATCTTGCTTGATTCAAGTTGGCACTATCACATTACCCGTTAACCTTATTTCTATAGAGATATTTGCTTTTGATGTGATTTTAAGGTTAACTACTCATCATGCCAAATTGATTGCTTTTGTAAGGTTGTTAGTTTTCATATTCCTAAGCAACTTTGTTATTCAATTCAAGCAATCAAACCATTGTAGTCAAACATTTTCATATCAAGCCATGAAGTCATTCGTTTATTACGGATGTCAAGTTTTCTTAGTCCATGTTATGGATTTGAATAAAGACACGTCGATTTGAATAATATTCTTGTTGTTATTAATTTTCCCGACGTATTTCTGAAGAATTTCTTGGCTTACTCCCAAAGATCGATATTAAATTTTGTATCGACTTTGAACCCTAAGACAAAACTCATTTCTAAAATCTCATATCGAATGGCTCTATTGAACTTCGTGAGTTAAAATTCAACTATAGAATTTGGTACCGAGCCTTTATCCGGTGACTTCCTTTGTGGAATGCACGAAGCGAGCGCTCTCTCCGTAGGGGATATCATATTAGATGTGATAGTAAATCGATAGGTGTCATTGTGACGTGTTATCCAAGATTGGGATATGAGTCACGGTTGAGAGCAACCTAAGTCGTGTCGAAATCGTAGCTTTCAGGCTTAGTTGGTTATTATCGGAGATTCGTTGAAGGATATTCTCGAATCACTATTCCATTAACGCAATTGACTCGTAGAGATACAAAATTCGAATGGAGCAAGAAATGTGGGAAGAGCTTCAAGAACTCAAGAGGAGACTCATTTCACAGACATGTTCGATCATGCCATCCTCGAAAAGCGAACGTGGTAGTGGCGCGGTGAGTAGAAGATTATATGCGAACGAAAAGGCGATGATGTCAAGTATACGCGTAGAGCCAACTTTAATAGAAAAGTTAAGGTTGCTCAAGTCACCGCCGGAGTTGATGAAGAAAGAAGAAAGTCTGAAGGAGCTATTCCTAAGCGAGAATTGATACTTGAGTCCACTCTAGACTTTGTGTTCCTAACGACTACGATTTGAAGTACAAGATTATGATGGAGGTACACAATCGCCATTTGCAATCCATCACGGAAGTACTAAAATGTATCGTGATCTTGACATACATTTTGGTGGAATAATATGAAGAGAGATTGCAAAGTTTATCTCGATGTGTTTAACTTGCTTAACGTGTAAAGGCGGAGCATCTTGTACCTAAGGGTCCGTTGAAACCACTTGAGATTCCTGGAATGGAAGTGGGAACACATTACTATGGATTTCAAGTTCTGGGTCTTCCTGCGGTTTCTCAAGGCATCAATGTTATTTGGGTTATTGTTGATAGATTAACCAAGTCCGCTCATTTCTTACCGATACGAGAGACTTATTCCTTGAACGTCTTTCTCGTATGTACGTAAATGAGATTGTGAGATTGCATGGCATGCCAAGATCCATAGTTTTAGATCGTGACCCAAGATTCACTTCATGATTTTGGGTTAGAAAGCTATAGACGCAATTTATGATTCTGGCTTGGCATACCATCCTCAAACGGATGGGCAATCGAAAGGACTACTCAAACTCTTGAAGATATATTAAAACTCGTGTCCAAGATTTCAAAGGAAGTTGGGATAAGTACTTGCCATTGGTGGAATCCTCATACAATAATAGTTATTAAACAAATATAGGCATGGTTCCATTCAAGCATTATATGGACGAAAATGTCGTTCTCCATATGTTGGGATGAGGTGGGTGAAGCAACATTGTTGGGACCCGAGTTAGTACGTATGACTACCGAAAAAGATCCAAATGATTCGACAACGTATACAAACGGCACAAGATCGACAAAAGAGTTATGCGGATCTTCATCGAAAGGACGTGGAATTTAATGTAGGGGATCATGTATTGTTGCGAGTTGCTCCATGGAAGGTAGTTACAAGATTTGGGAAGAGAGAAAAGCTCAATCCACGATTTATCGGTCCATTTCAAATTCTTGACCGAGTAGGAAATGTAGCCTATAGACTTGCGTTACCTCCGAGTATGTCTCGTGTTCATAATGTGTTTCACATATCTCGTATTTCAGTAAATATGTGAAAGACCCGAACCACGTTATAGAGTTAGAACCTGACGAGATAGCCAAGAGACTTAACGTATGTGAGGAGGTACTGTCAAGATTTTGGATAGGAAGGAGCATGTCCTACGCCAAGAAAGGTTATACCACAAGTTAAAGTTTTGTGGAGGAATCATACTATAGAGGAAATGACCGGGGAGTTGGAAACGGAAATGAAAACGAGGTATCCTCACCTTTTCAAAACACTGAATGACGTGACGTCAATTTCGAGGACGAAATTTCATAAGGAGGGAGGTTGTAAGACCCCGAAATTTTTAAATAAAAAGGAATTTCCTTTATTTATTATTTTGAAATAGTAAGGTTTGATTTGATTAATGTGGATAGTTAAGGGTTAAATATGCAAATATTTCAAATTAAGCAAGTGGTTATAAAATATTCATTATTGTCGGGGATATTCGTTTGGTCGTGGAATATTACGTATCTATCGGGGAATATTCGCATTGGCACTTGCATCTTTTCTGTGGGCCCCATAACGAAAAAGCGATTGGATGAAGAAAGCGACAAATATAAGTTGTTTATAAATAACACAGCGTAGTTATTACCAATAATCTTGTGGAATACCGGTGGTTAAAAACACACTAATACGCGTTGTTGAACAAGAAGACATGGTATTGCACCAATTATTGATTCTTACGTGAAGAAGGCACTACTCAATAATGGTTACGATAATTCTTGCTTCAAGATTTTATTGAGTTAATAATTGTTGCGTTGATATTTTATATTCATTGTTGTTTGATAATTGTCATTACACAATTATCTTTCATTATCGAAGCAATAATTCATATTATCTGAATAATATTATTAGATAACATTATTGGCAATGTCTAGAAAGTTACATCTAAGGAGAGGTTTGGTCACCTAATCAAGCGCCAAGAAGAAGAAATTCTTATTGGAAAGCCCCCTCTTTCCTGGGAACTGCCTGGTTGTCAATATTGTGATTCTGTAATATTATTTATGAATAATTAATTATTGATTTATATGATGAGGAAAATATTGATTTTATGTGGATATAGATGGAGAAAATTTTTAAAATGACAATTGTTAAAAATTAATATTTTATCTTTTTCTGATAAAATAATTCATTTAAATATATTATTTTAATAATATATTAACGGTGATATTTTTACAACGAATGTGGGATATATGAGTATACGAGGAGGAAGAGTATTTTTGTTGCAATAAATGTTTAAAACATGTTAAACATGTCGGTGGACCCCATTTATTGACTGAAATTTGATTATAACTTGAAATCGTCTGCTTGTGGATTTCGGTCAATTTCTATTTGGAATTTGGAAAAACTTTCTTCTGCAAAGTTGTAGAGAATTGAATTTCCTATAAAAACTCGCGAGATTCGAATTTTCTGATGAAAGGGCTATTTATTATGAATTATTGAAGTTCTGAAGCTCCGAAATAATTAATTTTTGTAAGTTTTAATTATTTATTTTATGAAAAACGTTTTTTATCATTTCTTTCTAGAAGGTGGCATGTGGGAAATGCTAGGATCTGAATTCTAAGGTTGGCGTATGAATTTGATATATATATATATATTAATTTATTAAATTTTCTGCTTTGGTGTTCTAAGCAATTTCCTATAAATAGGGTGCTTAGGTTAGAATTGAAAATCACACCAGAAACTGAAGTTTTCTCTCTATATTATCGAGTATTATTCTTGTGAGTATTTTGAGTATACTTTGAGTATTGCTATACGGTGCAAGTCCAAGTCATAGCCTATATCCGGTGTTTCAGCTAGAAGTACTGATCTTTCGAGGTAAGGGATATTATTTTTTTTTTGTAATGATATTATTTCTTCAATATCATTATCTTTGAAATGTTGATCCGAAGTTTTATCAAATTTGGAACTTTTTCATGTCGGGGTTACTATTCATGGGTTACTATTCATGAGTTACTATTCACGAGTTACTATTCATGAGTTACTATTCACGAGTTACTATTCACGAGTACTATTCATGAAGCGTGAAGATGTTTTTTGTGGAATTTCTATCTTTTGGTGTCGAAAGAGTTACTATTCACGTATACTGGCACTATTCACGATATCTAAGATGCTATTCACGTGATACTTGGTCACTATTCAATAGAAAAAATAAAATTTCTTCTTTTTGTCCAAAATATCTATTACGGATACTAACTCGATTGTATCCATGTTTTGATCATTCTTGAATTTTACACCACTATGATTATTTTTGAGGTATTTTTTGGGCGTGGATAAAACCAAGTACGAATCCTTAATCCTTAATCCTTGTCATTTTGTTTCACCGGGATTCGTTTCTTTAAAAAATATTTTCATCATCCTCGGTCTTAAATGATGATATTATTGAATATCTTTGGCCCATGGTGCAAAGATGAATGATTTCTGAAGAATATCTTTGGCTGTGAGTGCAAAGATGAACAAAAGTTGAGATGAACATACGACTGATTGATTAATATCTTTGGCTGTAGTGCAAAGATGAACAGTGTTTAAATGAACATGACCAATCGATGAATATCTTTGGCTCAGTAGTGCAAAGATGAATATTTGATTCCGTATGTATATTGATTGATGTTACGAGGATAAAATATTGATGATGGACCGTTAAATTCATAGATTATAGTAGATTTCATTCTCTACGTAACTCTTCTATGAATTATTATTTCACCGCTGAATATTGATCCAAAACTTGTTGTCTATTGTATTCTATCGATTTTTCCCTGTTGAAGACTAACGATAATTTGTTGTATATTATCTTAGTCATAATATTCTTTATCGGGCTAGTTGAGCTCACCCTTTTCCTTGTTGTTCCATTTTTTCTTCTCGTGGAGGCGAGAATGTAGCGAGTACTAGTCGGGGTATGGAATGAAGGTTCTAGAGAGAGTTGTTTAGTAGTCCTCACCATTTTGTAAAATAATGAATCAATAATTATGATGGGGATTTATTTGCATGTGGATATTGTCTGAAAGACAATATTATATTTAAACTCACAAGATATATTGTCGTATTTCACACGACATTTGTATTATTGAAGTTGTAGTTTGCTTTTTGTACCATGTATTTGGCGACTCGAGAATGGGTGTTGTGTATACCTATTTTGGGGGCGTCACACGAACCCTGTGGTTCATTGCCAAGTAATACAGAGACAAATCCAAGAATAGAAGGGAAAGAACAATGTCAAGCAATTACATTAAGATCAGGGAAAAACACAGGAGATACTACAAGTCGCAAGACCCATGAATGTTGCCTGAGAGGAGGTCGCATGGAGACAAAGGAGCCAGCCATCGAGAAAGAAAAAATCTGAAACGCGTCTAAGGTTCAAAGCGGAAGAGAAAGATAAAGCGAGTCCGGAGGAGATGTTTAAGAGTTCAAGACCACCAATTCACACTCAAGTTCCGTATCCGTAGAGACTAAATAAGAAAAGGGAAGATAAGCAATTTAGTAAGTTTTTGGAGGTATTTAAAAAACTGCAAATCAATATACCTTTCGCCGAGGCATTGGAACAAATGTCAATCTATACAAAGTTTTATGAAGGGTATACTATCAAGGAAAAGGAGATTAGAGGAATTTGAGACAGTAGCCTTGATAGAAGAATGCGATCACAATATTTGATGAAGTTACCTCCAAAGTTGAAAGATCCGGGCAGTTTCACAATCCCGTGCACAATCGGGAAGATGAATTTTGAAAAATGTTTGTGTGATCTTGGGGCAAGTATCAATCTGATGCCCTTATCATTGTTCAATCAATTGGGATTACCGGATCCAAAGCCAACAAACATTTCTTTGCGGTTACGCAGCAGATCCATCACGTATCCACGGGGAATTGTTGAAGATGTATTAGTGAAGGTGGACAGATTTATCTTTCCGGTTGACTTCATTATTTTGGATTACGAGGAAGATAAAAGTATACCAATTATACTAGGGAGACCATTCTTAGCCACAAGCAGGACTTCGATAGATGTGCAAAAAGGAGAACTCACGATGCGTGTATATGATCAGGAGGTGACCTTTAACGTCTTTAAGGCAATGAAATTTCCAACAGAGGAAGAAGAATGCTTCCGGGTTGATGTGATGAACCGGGTTCTAAATGATGAAGTGCAGAGTAAAATGGATAATGAACCACTGAGAAGCATCATTGCTAAAAATTCAAATATGAAGGACGAGGAAGTAGATAAAGTCGTTCAATATCTGGATACCACTCCACAGTATGGATGTGAGACCCCGAATTTAATGAAATAAAAGTATTTAATTTTTCTATTTTGGTAAATAGTTAAATTGATAAAAATTTAAAGTTAAGGGTAATATGTGAATTTTTTTTCAAAGTAAGCAAGTTGATATAAAATATTCGCTTTGTTCGGGAATATTCGATTAGTCGGGAATATTCTTTTTGTCAGTGAATATTCGTGACGGCTATACAATTATTAGTGGACCCCACAACGGAATTATTGTCGATTGAGAAAACGACAAAAATATTTTTATGAAAATAACGGCGGAAGTTTTACAGATTAATTGCTTGAACCACCCGGTGTTAAAAGTACGATGTCTGGCGTGGTTGCATAGTAGGACACCGGTATTGATTATTGATGCTTATGTGATAAGTCACCGGTTTTGTTTTATTGGTATTATTAATGTAATAATACATAAAATCTTTTATATAAAATGTAATACTTTTATAAAGTTATTCTATAAATAGAATATATTATATTCTATTATGCATAGTGTTGCATGCGTAGTGTATCTGCATAGTGTTTTTGTATAGTAAAATCTTTTATATAAAGCGTAATACTTTTATAAAGTTATACATGCTTTATTAGACAATAATTAGAATATATTATATTTTATTATGCATAGTGCTTGCATAGTATACTCAGCGTAGTGTTTGCATAGTAAAATCTTTTATAAAGTTATTCATTTTATTAGATTATAAATAGAATATATTTTATTTTATTTAAAAGATTTTTCTTTAAATATGGACCGTCAGATTAAAGTAAATCAATACTGGACCGCTCATGAGTTAGTTACTATGCAGTCCATTTTTCTATAAATAAAGCTCATTCCTTCATTATTTCTTACTTAATTCACTTTGAAACTTCTAGAGAGAGAAACTATAGAGAGAAAGAAGAAAAGTGTTACTGCTACTTCACTACTTCATATCCGATGACTCTTCTTTCTAAGGTAGGAAATATTATTTGTTGTACTAAGGGGTATTCTTTCTTTCTTATTCAAGAAGAGAACTTCAGTTATTCCATTCTTTATTATTCTGTTGGAATAACCTGTATACGTGGGCTACCCTATACTTGGTGAAATTCTTCTATTATTCTATTCTTTATTATTCATTGGAATATCCTCGCTCATGTGTTTCTGGCAGGACCGGTTCCGTTATTTATTAATCTGTTGGAATATCATGTTCATGCGTATTTACTTTGACACGGTTCCGTTATTATTATTCTATTGGAATAACTTTTGTCTATGCTAAGTACCACATGCATGGTGATTTACATTGTTATTCCATTCTTTATTATTCGTTTTAATATCATATCTGTGCGCTTCTGCCTTTGGACTGGTTCCATTATTTATTATTTTGTTGGGAATAACCTGTTTGTGCAGTCTATCGCACGCATGGTGAATCCTTCTGTTATTCCATTCTTTATTATTCTGTTAGAATAACCTGTCTATGTGAATTACCATATGCATGGTGAATGATCCTTTGTATTTCATTCCTTATTAAATTGTGGAAATGATTTGTTTACGTGGATTATGATGAAAGTCATATTAAAACCATTGGACTGATGAAAATCATGGGTATGTGTGGTATTAGTAAGTGTTATGATGAGTTATGTTGGTTATTATGTGAAAACATGAAAGTTTCTTAGAAATCGCAAAGGGTTGAAAAGTCAGATTTTGGTGAAAATGGAACATGAAATTCAATTGACCATATCTCCTATTATATTTCGAATTTTTGAGTGTGGTCAAGTTCTAGAGTTAGGTCTATGAGTTTTTTAACTTATCCAAGTGGAATCACTAGAAAAGGTATTGTAGATTTTTGTGTGGACCGATTTTAGCAAAGTACGAAAAACTACAAAATATGAAAAAGGCTGCTGCCACGATTTTAAAAGGGCTATTTCGGTCACTTAATTTGTGAGAAAAATCTGGCCTTTTGGGACATGAAAGTATATGGTATAAAGTACCTCCTATCCAAAAATGAGCTCATTCCGACTTAAAATGAGCAAGTTATGACCATTTCAATATATAGGTTTTTCACGAAAAATGTTATAACCGGAGTTCTATAACTCAATGACCATGAAATTTAAACCTGGAAGCTCACGTTAACATGTGTAAGATCCTGCCAAGATTTGGGAATTTTTGGAGTTAACCATGAGGTAGCTAATTTCTTAAGGAATTAATTAGAAATTGATTTTTGAAAAATAGTAAATGAATTTTAAAAATGTCAAGAAAATATATGTTCAATACGGAACTATATTATGCTAAATCCCAGAAAAGAATAATTTTTGGGACTGATTTGGTATTTTTCATGAAAATAATTAGCTACGAACATATGAGTTAAATATGTTATGTGGAGTTGAAGAATTGGTAAATAGGATTTTATGGCTTGGAAATCCTATATAAGATATATCTGGATTTTTATGAGTAATTTGATTATTAGTGATGAAATCTTATGAGTATGACATTTTTGAATGATTAAATGGATTATTTGGAAAAATGTAAACAATTAAATGTAATTGTTTATAAGTTTAAGAAGTGATTAAAATATTGTTATAGTATTAATGTATTAGATTATAATTTTATTAAGTAATTGATAATGTCTGGATAAATTTAAAGTCTTTAATATTTATCCTTGATTTAGTTTGATTAATGCTTCTAATATTGTCATCATCCTCATATTTATATTATGTTGAAAGTCATATGTGGCAGTAGTGCATAGATGGACTTGGTATGATTATGACCGTGGATTATTCTAGTATAATCATGACCGTAATGTTGCAAATGATGTGGAAAAATCCTCATTGTCGTAGTGCATTGATGGACAATTTTGGTATGATTATGGCTATGGATTCTTTTTTCGCCAAGGTGCAAAGATGAATTATTTTATAGCATGATCAGGACCGTTGATAAAAACACGATTATCTTTGGCCCGTAGTGCATGGATAATTTGTGGTTGTGATACTAATGAAAAAGTCTTCATTGGCCCGTAGTGCATTGATGGACAGTTTTTGGTATGATTATGGCTATGGATTCTCTTGGCCAAGTGTGCAGAGATGAATTGTTTATGGCAATGATCAAGAATCAGTGGATGAAAACACGATTATCTTTGGCCCGTGAAACATGAATAATTCGTGGTCGTGATACTAAAGAATATCATTGGCCTCATAGTGCGAGGATGATTCGATGATGTGGATTATTTATTGGTGAGTCTCAAAGAATGAAATATTAATTCATGGATGTGATAATAATGAATATCTTTGGTAGTAGTGCAAAAGATTATTTAATGATTACTGAAAGCGTGAATTGTGATTTGGTATAACCATGATTTTAATGTTTCGGTGAAGATAGGTGATGAAAATTATCTTCATCACGGGTACGAAGAGGAATTTAGAATCACAATTGTGATTATGAGTTATTCACATGATCGTGAATCGGAATTGTTGATTGATGTTACAGGATAAAACATTATTGGTGGACTTTTAACATAAAGAAGATAATAGACCTTATGGTCTATTGGACTCTTCTAATGGATTGCTCGTTACATTTATGCAACTATGGTTAAAAAAGTTTTATCATCTACCATATGTTCTAAATCTCTAATTTATTTTTGATGAAAGCTATTGATAATTTAATTATCTTTAGTCATGATATTCTTTTATTGAAAGTTGTGTTGTCACCCTTTCGCTTCACAATTCCTTTCGGGTAATAAGAGTGTTGCCATAAGAGTGTTCTTAGGTATTGACGGGGATAATAGGGAATAGAAACGATGAGTCTCTAGTCATGGAGGTTCTCCTAAATAGTATAGAAAAGTGTGTTGTATTCTATACAATATTTAGTAGTTATATTTGGTGAATCAAATAGGGTGAGGTGAACCCAACTTTGGAAGGGTGTTTTGCCACTATCATACAAGATGTCTAATGACATACAACCTCATGTTATCATAAGATGTATTGTGCGCATCCACTTGCTTGAGTATATCTACTAAAGCGGTACTACATATGATCTTGGAGTTTCTTTGAAATATAATATTCACTTGGAGACAAAGAAGATAGTCATATGTCAAGAGAAGACTCACCATTGGAAAGAAGATGATAGTAATCTTCTCGTTTTTCTTTGGGGTCTATTGGGTCAACCAAGGATAATTCTATGGCCATATGATATCTATAATAACCTGATTTATGGTCTCCCATGTACGAAGGTTTCTTGAGCACTTCCCAAAGATTTTAATTTCTAAAACAGGTCTTTGACTATACTTTTATGTAAAGTACCATTGTAAGGTTGTGGTCGTGGCACCATAGAGAGTTACATACATTTGTATTAAAACTCACGATTAATCGTGGTTAAGTATTCTATCCGAACTGACTCAACAATTGTATAAATGAAGTTGTATTTGAACTTTGTACCATGTATCCGGCGACTTTCGAATGGGTGATGTATACCTAAATTTGGGGGGCGTCACAATGGAACTGTTGCAGTATGTGATAAGTGTCCAGATAAGCATCTTGAAGTGAATGGCCAAAGATTGAAGAGTGATTCTGATGGTGAGGTGGACAGAAAGAAAGTTACCTCGATCCTATCTTCGACATGAGACTCAAAACACTCAAGCTAATTGACTATAACTAAGCGCTTGATGGGAGGCAACCCACTATTTTCTATCTCTAAAATCTCTCTTCCACTCTTTATTGATTTAGTTAAGTTATTTCGTTAACTCAATTTCAACCTAAGTTAGGACCATGCGATTATCTTTGCATAATTAACATACTAGCTGATATTGAATGGGAGCGTGTACATGCATTGTATAAAATGAGGGTGAGACAATGATAGACATTCATGTTTATTTATTAAACCATGCTTTGATAAGGTCTATTGATGAATTGCAGTGTATTGAGAGCACGCATTTACATCTTGCAGAGTCTAAAATAAACATAACGATGACAGAGAAGCGAGGATCGCTACCGCCGCTGATGAATCATGACCTACGATCGCACGCCAAATATTCTTACCACATATCAGACCAATAATACCACTCATACGCTGCATGAAAAACACATTGAATGCACTTGCACCTGTACACACTTACCAATTAAGACAGATCTAAAAATTTTAAAAACGTGTTGTGGACCATTTGGACTCTCATTTGAAATAATAACAGAAGCGTAATCCTAGAGTCTCTTCATAACTCACGTCTCTATCTCTCTATTAGTTATAAATTGAAGCCGTACATCTCTCAATCACATTTCCATGATTCTCTCCACGTTCAAAGCTCAACCCACACTCTCATCCATTATATAAAGTTAGGGTTCCTGATTTGGGTTGTAGAGACGAGTATTGGGGGTTATCAATTCTTCAGCTTTTCTTAATTCTCAATCATATAATCTGTGCAATCTCTATCAACTACAAATGGGGCCTAAGCGAGCACGTTCTATTGGATCTTCCTTTTCATCTTCCTCAGGCAGTCAAGGGGCTGATATTGTTGATCACACCAAGTTTCTCAACTTGGAAGCCCAGCAAGAGTATTACCGAATTGTGGCAAAGATGTTCGTCAAGGAGCGCGGTTTCAAGTCGGAGGGGCAGGATGGCCAGTTGTGTGCCATGATTCAAGAGAGAGGCTGGGGTGGACTGACTGCTACTCCAACGCCCATTCCTATGAGCATAGCCCGCGAGTTCTATGCTAATGCCAAGGGCACTATGAGCGGCATATCATTGGTTCGTGGTATCAAGATAGATTACAGACCCCGTGCCATCCGATTAATTTTCAAAATTACTGATGCACCGCCATGAGAAGCGCTAAGTGGGTCACCGGTGATCATTTGGAGACGTATACATGGAGTTGGTTATCACAAAATTGTGCGTGTATGCGACGGTGAACCTATAAAGTAGTAACGACTCAACCTCGTATATTCCAAATTGCGACTTCGAACCTCTATGCAAAGGCATGGAATGCGTTCATATGTGCCAAGCTCATGTCGTCCTCTCATCGGCACGAAATCACAGTGGAGAGGGCAATTATTCTATGGGGCATAATCACCGGGAAATACATTGACATTGGCCATCTCATCCATCGAATATGTTGCGCGTATCTACGAGGGCGCACCATTGGGAGCATCCCACGCGCATCGATGGTTGCCATGTTTTGCTAATCGAGGATTCAACCTGGGCAACGAGCAAATGTGATACCCAAGCTTGAGACATAACTTTCATGCCACAATTGAAAATTTTGAGGATCATGCATGAGGTGTACCACACCCACGCTGATTACGATTCATCATTCAAATTTACTTTTCCGGAGTAATCACAAGAGCCCCTCTCGAATGAGATGAGACAGGGCCGTCCAGAACGCGATCCGCCACCCATGGTGATCGCCACTCAAAGGTTGGAGCGAAAAATCGATGCCATTTACGATAATTTTGGCACATTTGCGACGGGACTCACAAGGGCCTTGGTTTGAAGCTTTTCGCATCAAGGAACAACGCTTAGAATGGCCTCAATCCCATACAACAATGCCATATCCACCACCGGTTACCACCCGAGGAGAGTGGCACCATGGATGATTAGGGGAGTTTTTGTTACCCTTTACCTTCATTCAATGGGGCATTAAATATTATAAGTTTGGTGGTATTGGGGAGTAGTGTAGTGCATGTAGTTTTGCATGATTAGTTTAATTCTTTAGTTTTAACATGATTAGTTTAATTTTGTAGTTTTCGCACATTTAGTTTAAATTCTTGCATCATATAGTTATTTTTGCATATTTTTGTAGTCTATTCTTGGTTTCATGTTTAGTTTCAGATATCTCACAGCTTCTTGCTATATGGAAATTCTAGTCTAGCCAATGATGACAGTGAAATTTTTAATGATTTTTGAGTATTTTGGATAATATGAGCTGAGATATAATGTTTAACACAATGCAATCGATAATGTTGTTTAAATACTTTCAGTTTGCACAAATGTGTTCACAATCACTTGTAGGTATAAGAAGTACGTGTTGCATTGCTTAATAGAAAAATGTAGTTTTAAAAAGGGAAATATGTGAAAAGTGAGTTTAGACTGTATAAAACATTGATTTTTAAACTTTGAGAAAACATGGGTATCTGTGTATAAAAAAAATAGAGAGAAAAAGAAAAATAGTAATAACGTGGCTAGTCTTATTTCGGGCCCCAGCTACTTGAGTAGAAATGCATCACCGGGGGATTGTCTCTACACCTAGCCTAAAGGTCTTTCATGGTGCAGGAGTCGTTGGTTTAAAGCTTCGCTAAGGGGTAGCGGTGTTGCCTAATGGAGTAAGACATTTGCGTCGACCAGAAAAAAAAACTAGCAATAAACATCATGAGAAAGTCGAAAGTCGCCTCGTGAGTAGAAATAAAGCGATTAAGCTCATTGTTGAACCTTAGTTTATTTTAAGATGTTGGAATAGTCTTGATTGCATATATATACATAAGTCTTGATTTAAGCTATAATTTTCTGCTTTTTGAAGCGATATAGCATGAGTATTCTGTACCTTAAATCAAGTTTTGGCAAACAACACACACACACACACACAAAGCTCTATATAGCATTTATGAATTATCTGAGTGTATGACATTATGCCTGCAGTTTGGTATGAATCTGTATTCTGGAATCTAGGAAGAATTCGTTGAGGCAAAAAAAAAATTGGACTGAATTTCTATGATTGTTGGAACAATGTGAGATTAGTTGAATCATAATTTAGTTTCATAGTAATATAGTTTGCATTTTCATTGTTCATTAGGTTGCATTAATTGAGGGCAAGCAACGGTTCAAGTTTGGGGGTATTTGATAAGTGGGTTTTATACCTACTTATGAAGTACCAATTCATGCGAACTATGCCCATCTCAAGTACATTTTAGTATGTTTTAGCTGCATTTCATGTTAGTTTGCATTGCGTATACTTAAAACTCCTTTTGGTGAATAAGCATGCGAGAATTGGCCTAATTTGGTGGTATTATAGAGACGCGAGGCTAATGGACACATGAGGCGCAGGCAAAAGTGGGACATGTGTAAGACCCCAACTTATTATTAATGAAATTTAATTTTCTCTATTTATTATTTTGAAATAGTAAGGGTTGATTTGATTAATGTGGATAGTTATGGGTAAAATACGTAAATATTTCAAAAATAAGCAAGTGGTTATAAAATATTCATTGTTGTCGGGAATATTAGGTTTGGTCGTGGAATATTCTTCAAGCCGAGGAATATTAAATGCGATGACGCAGATCTTTTATAGAGCCCATGTGAAAGCGATTGGATGAAGAAAGCGATAAATATAAGTTGTTTAAAAATAACGCAGCGTAGTTTTTACCGTTAAAACCTGTTAAAAAATACTCGGGTTAAAACACAATAGCACTACGGTATTGCACAAATTATTGATTCTTACGTGAAGAAGGCACTACTCAATAATGGTTACGATGGTTATTGTTCTAATATTTTATTGATTTAATAATTGCTGCGTTGATATTTTATATTCTTTGTTGTTTCAATAATTGTCATTACGATTTTTTCTTTATCGAAGCAATAATTCATATTATCTGAATAATATTATTAGATAACATTATTGGCAATGTCTAGAAAGTTACATCTAAGGAGAGGTTTGGTCACTTTAATTGCGCTGCCAAGATGAGAAATTCTTTATTGAAAGCCCTCTTTCACAGAAGCTGCACGGTTGTCAATATTGTGATTACAGTAATATTATTTGTGAATAGTTAATTATTGATTCATATGATGAGGAAAATATTGATTTTATGTGGATATAGATGGAAAAATTTTAACGTGACAATTGTTGAAAATTGAATTTTTTTTTTTTTGATAAATAATTCATTTAAATATATTATTATATTTTAATAATATAATAATGATGATATTTTTACGATGAATGTGGGATATATGAGTATATGTGGAGGAGGAGTATTTTTGTTACCAAAATATTTAAAGCATGTTTTATGTGTTTGTGGACCCCATTTCTTGATTGAAATTTGATTATAGCACAATAAAATCGCTTGGTTTGTGGATTTTGGTCAATTTCTATTTGGAATTTGGAAAAATTTTCTTACAGAAAGTTGTAGAGAATTGAATTTCCTATAATAAGTCGTGAGTTTGAATTTTCTAACAAAAGGGCTATTTATTGTGAATTATTGAAGTTAGAAGCTCAAAATAATTGATTTTTGGAAGTTTAAAATATTTTAAATAACAAAAACGTTTTTTCATTATGGTGTGTTACACATGTGTGTTGAATGAGCTGAATTCAGTTCTTGGAAGGTTGGCGTCATTTAAATTTAATTTATATATTAATATTATATTAAATTTTCTGCTTTTGGTGTTCTAAGCATTTTCCTATAAATAGGGTGCTTAGGTTAGAATTGAAAATTACACCGAAACTGAAGTTTTCTCTCTCTATATTATCGAGCATATTCTTGTGAGTATTTTGAGTATTATTTATACTATGCAAGTTCAAGTCATAGCTTTATATCCTGTGTTTCGATTAAAGTCTTTGATCTTTAGAGGTAAGGGATATTATTTTTTTAATGATATTATTTATTCTAATATCATTATCTTAGGAAGTATTGATCTGAACTTTTAATCAAAATTGGAACTTTTAGTGTCGGGGTTACTATTCACGTATACGGTACTATTCATGTATACGGTACTATTCACGAATACGGCACTATTCATCGAAAAATGAAAATTTTCCTTTTAAGTCCAAAATATCTATTCTTAGATACTAGCTTTGATTGTATCCATGTTTTGATCATTCTTGAATTTTACACCACTATGATTATTTTGAGGTATTGTTGGACATGGATAAAACAAAGTCTGAACCCTTAATCCTTAATCCTTGTCATTTTGTTTCAATTGGATTCGTTTCTTTAAAAATATTTTCATCATCCTCGGTCTTAAATGATGATATTATTGAACATCTTTGGCTGTAGTGCAAAGATGAATGATTTCGATGAATATCTTTGGCCGTAGTGCAAAGATGAGCAGTGTTTAGATGAACATGACCAATGATGAATATCTTTGGCTGTAGTGAAAAGATGAATATTTGATTCGGATATATATATTGATTGATGTTACGAGGATAAAAGATGAGCGATGAACTTTAAATTCATACATAGAAGATAGTAGTTTGCATTCTCTACTTAACTCTTCTAATGAATTATTATTTCACTGTGAATATTGATTTAAAACTTATTATCTATTGTATTCTATTAGATTTTTCCTGTTGAAGACTAACGATAATTTGTTGTATATTATCTTAGTCATAATATTCTTCTTTGGGCTAGTTGAGCTCACCCTTTTCCTTTTTGTTCCATTTTCTTCTCGGGATACGAGAATATAGCGAGTCTGAGTCTGGGGTATGGAATGAAGGTTCTAGAGAGAGTTGTTTAGTAGTCCTCACCATTTTGTAAAATAATGTATCGATAAATGTGATGAGGATTTATTTGATTATAGATATTATCTGAAGATAATATTTGTATTCAAACTCACGGTTTTCTTTATTGTAATAATAAAGTTGTAGTTGTTTACGTACCATGCATTGATAACTTCGAGAATGGGGTATGTATACCTATTTTGGGGCGTCACAGGTTGGTATCGTCGAGCTTAGGATATGATCTCTGGCGGAGATCGGGAATAGAACTAGGAGGGAGAGGCAAGTAAATCCTTAGCTAGTGTGTCCTACCTAAGCTTATTTGTTAGTTGGTCAAGATATATAGGGATATTATGTGATATATTGATTTCCTTAATTAACCCTTGTTTTGTGGCATGATTTGAGAATGTCGATTTGAGAATATTAACAATGGAAATGAGACCGTGGAGAGCCTTTGTACTCACCAACGAGGAGAGCGTGCACCTTGTGGGCAATGTTCCTCTTGTGAACAACACCACCGAAAGCGAGATGATGAACGAGGGGATGTTTAGAAGCTTTTACGCTTCATGCAAAATCGACGAGGGGAGACTCGTGTTTAAAATATAGGAGGAAATGATAGCAATTCACGGGTTATCACACAGCAAGCGCTCGAAAGAGTTGGGACCACGAATTTAAGGAAAGCGGATCCGATCATAAGCGGAAACATGGGTCAAGCAAATTACCAAGATATTCGATGTCTTTGGATGCACGGAGGAACAGAAGGCTCCATTCGCCACCTTTTATGTTCCGTGGCGAAGCGAACTCTTGGTGGGAGTCTCATGAAGCGTACCCATCCAGTCATACACTCGGCGTGTCATGGGAGACATTTCAGAAACTATTTAATGACAAATACTTTCACGAAGTGTTAAATATATGAAGGAAGTGGAGTTTATTAGATGGAGCGAGAATAACATGACGGTGTCTCGAAGACGAGGCAAAGTTTGCGAGAGTTATCGAGTTTTGCACCTCATTTGGTGGAGAATGAGGAACGTATGGCGCGGATGTTTTTGAGAGGTTTGAAACCGGCATACGACAATATCTCATTTCTCATAAATTTTCTCTATTCAGGATGTTATAAATAGGGCTCAATTATTAGGCGAGATAACGAGTACGGTCCAACCGAGGGACCACAATCGGGATAATCTAGAAGATAGCGATCAACAAAACAACGATAACCGGAGGAGAAAGAAAAGACTGGACAAAATGGTAATCACTCTGGTGGTAATCATAGCCATGAAAATAGAAGAAGCGAGTCGGGAGGAGATTTTAAAAAGTAGAGATTTAACAACGACCATGTGAAGGCGACAGTCTTACGTGAAAGAATCGGTTCTAAGGAGGAGAACGACCACCCAGGTCATATGCTATAAATCACAGGAAGAGGACATATCGATCCCAAACGCGCCTGGCGATTCAAGGTATGCTATAATTATGGAAAGGAAGGACATATAACTTCGAGATTATGCAGTAGCGAAACCTAGTTCAATGAGGGACGGTGACTCAAAAACGATCGTCCCGAGTAAAATCAAAGTCAGCGGTTCTGGAAGAAGCGTTTGTTGTGGACCGGTCAAAATCGAGGAACCCAAGCGAGGTGATCACAGGTAAGCTATTTATAAATTCTTGCAAGTTTATACCTTACTTGATCTGGGTCTTACCCATTCATTTATCTCTCACCTTGTGCTCAATGTTTGAACTTGACTCAGGAGAAATTAGACTTTGACCTATCATGGAAACTCCATTAGGAGAAACTTTCATCACATCCAATGTTTTATAAATCTTGTTTGATTCAAGTTGGCACCATCACCTTACCGTTGACCTTATCTCTTTAAAGATACTTGCTTTTGATGTGATTTTAGGGATTGATTAGTTAACTACTCATCATGCCAAAATTGATTGTTTTAAATAGGTTGTTAGTTTTCATATTCCTAACCAACTTGTTGTGCGAATTCAAGCAACTAAACCATTAAAATCAATCATTTGTCATATCTAATCATAAAGCTATTCGTTTATTGAAAAAGCGGATGTCAAGCTTTCTTAGCCCATATTATGGATTTGAATAAAGACACGTCAAATTTGAATAATATTCCTGTTGTTATTGACTTTCCCGACGTATTTCTGAAGAACTTCCGGTCTACCCCGAGCGTGAAGTTGAATTCTTTATTGATCTTGAACTGGTACAAAGCCCATTTCTAAAACCCCATATCGAATGGCTCCTATTGAACTTGAGGAGTTAAAGGTCCAACTACGAGAATTGTTGGACATCGGTTTCATTCGACTAGTACATCTCCTTGGGGTGCTCCTATTTATTCCTAAAGAAGAAAGACGGGAGTATGCGACTTTGTATTGAGTATCGAATTGAACCATGTCACCATCAAGAATAGGTATCCTCTACCTCGTATTGATGACTTGTTTGACCAGATTCAGAGGGCACAATTTTTTCAAAGATCGATCTTCGCTTACGGATATCATCATTTGAAGATTAGAACTCGAGGATATTCCAAAGCGCCTTTAGAACTCGATGACGGGCATTATAAAATCTTAGTCATGTCTTTCGATTGACTAATGCTCCTGCGACTTTCATGGATATGATGAACCGAGTATTCAAGGAATATTTGGATCGGGCCGATTTGTTGTCTTTATTGATGACATCCTCATATATTCCAAAAATCATGAAGATCATGAGCACCATTTGAAATTTGGTACTCCAAAGGCTTCGTGAAAACAAACTATATGCCAAATTAAAGAAATGCGAGTTCGGCTTGAGGAAGTAGCATTTCTTGGGCTTGCATCAGTGTCAAAACATGGAGTATCCATGGACGTGAAGATTGAAGCAATCTGAAGTTAGAGCAACCGAAGTCGGTGGCCAAGTACATAGCTTTACGAGCTTATTGGTTATTATCGGAGATTCGTGAAAGGATTTTCTCGAATCGCTACTATATTAACTCGGTGACTCGGAAGATATAAAAATTGTATGGAACGAGGAATGCGAGAAGAGTTTCCAAGAGCTCAAGAGGAGACTCATTTACATTTTTGTTCTAACAATACCATCCGGTTTGGATGGATTTGTTATCTACTGATGATGCTTCGGGCAAAGGGTTAGGATGTGTTCTCATGCAACGTGGGAAAGTCATAGCCTTATGCCTCGTGACAACTTAAAGAATATGAGAGGAATTATCCTACTCATGATCTAGAGTTAGCGTGATCGTTTCTTGCTTAAAGATATGGAGGCACTATCTATATGGGGAGAAAGTGGAGATATATTCGCACCATAAAAGCCTTAAATATTTCTTCACTCAAAAAGAACTCAACATCTTGGCGGCATGACGTTGGCTCGAGCTATTGAAAGACTACGACCACACTATTCAATACCATCCCACGAAAAGCGAGCGTGGTAGGCGCCGCGTTGAGTAGAAGATCATAGGCGGGAATGAGTGTGATGATGTCAAGTATACGCATAGAGCCAACTTTAATAGAAAAAGTTAAGGTTGCTCAAACCGAATCTTTAAATCGATGCGTATGAAGAAGAAAGTACAAGAAGGTGCTATTCGAAGCGAGAATTGATGAAGAAGGAATACTTGAAGTCCACTCCGGACTTTGTGTCCCTAACGACTACGATTTGAAGTACAAGATTATGATGGAGGCACACAATACACCATTTGCAATCCATCACGAAGTACCAAAATGTATCATGATCTTGACATACATTTTGGTGGAACAATATGAAGAGAGAGATTGCAAAGTTTATCTCAACGTGTTTAACTTGTCAACGTGTAAAGGCGGAGCATCTAGTACCTAAGGGTCCGTTGCAACCACTTGAGATTCTCGAATGGAAGTGGAACACATTACCATGGATTTCATTACGGGTCTTCCTCGGCTTTCTCAAGGCATCAATGTTATTTGGGTTATTGTTGATAGATTAACCAAGTACGCTCATTTCTTGCCGACATCTGGGAGACTTATTCCCTTGAACGTCTTGCTAGAATATATGTAAATGAGATTGTGAGGTTGCATGGCATGCCGATATCCATAGTTTCGGATCGTGACCCAAGATTCACTTCAAGATTTTGGGTTAGCTTGCAAAAAAGCTATGGCACGGTTTACGATTTAGTTCGGCATACCATCCTCAAACGGACGACAATCGAGAGGGACTATTCAAACTCTTGAAGATCTATTAAGACTCGTGTCCTAGACTTCAAGGCGCTTGGGATAAGTATTTACCATTGGTGGAATTCTCCTACAATAATAGTTATCGTGCAAGTATAGGTGTGGCTCGTTCGAAGCATTATATGGACGAAAATGTCGCTCTCGATATATGTTGGGACGAGGTGGGTGAAGCAACATTGTTGGGACCTGAGTTGGTATGCGTATGACTACGAAAAGATCCAAATGATTCGACAACGTATACAAATGGCACAAGATCGACAAAAGAGTTATGCGGATCTTCATCGAAAGGACGTGGAATTTAGTATAGGGGATCATGTATTGTTGTTGATTTACTCCATGGAAGGAGTTACAAGATTTGGGAAGAGAGGAAAAGCTCGATCCACGATTTATTGGTCCATTTCAAATTCTTGACCGAGTAGGAAATGTAGCCTATAGACTCGCGTTACCTCAAAGTATGTCTAGTGTTCATAATGTGTTTCACATATCCGCATTAGCCGTAAATATGTGAAAGACCCGAACCACGTTATAGAGTTAGAACCGAACGAGATAATGAAGACTTAACGTATGAGGAGGTACTGTCAAGATCTTGGATAGGAAGGAGCATATCCTACGCCATGAAAATCATACCACAAGTTAAAGTTTTGTGGAGGAATCATGCTTATAGAGGAAATGACCCAGGAATTGGAAGCGGAAATGAAAGTGAGGTATCCTCACCTTTTCGAAATACCAGTGAATGCGTCGTCAATTTCGAGGATGAAATTTCATAAGGAGGGAGGTTGTAAGACCCCCAACTTATTATTAATGAAATTTAATTTTCTATTTATTATTTTGAAATAGTAAAGGTTGATTTGATTAATGTGGATAGTTATGGGTAAAATACGTAAATGTTTTTAAAATAAGCAAGTGGTTATAAAATATTCATTGTTGTCAGGGAATATTCGTATGCGGCATAGTCTTTTTTGGGCCCCATAAGCGGAAAGCGATTGGATGAAGAAAAACGCACAAATATAAGTTGTTTAAAAATAACTTGGTAGTAGTTATTACCGTTAATATTATTAAAAATACTCGGCGATTAAAACACAAGAGCTTTACGGTATTGCACCATTATTGATTCTTACGTAAGAAGGCACTACTCAATAATGCTTACGTGAATTATTGCTCAAAGATTTTATTGATTTAATAATTCTTTGCATTGATATTTTATATTCTTCAGTTGTTTTCAATAATTATCATTACACGATTATTTTTCTTTATCGAAGCAATAATTCATATTATCTCGAATAATATTATTAGATAACATTATTGCAATGTCTAGAAAGTTACATCAAGGAGAGATTTGGTCACCTAATTGCGCGCCATGAGGAGAAATTCTTATTGAAAGCCCCTCTCTCCAGGAATTGCACAGTTTGTCAATATTGTGATTCTGTAATATTATTTGTGAATAGTTAATTATTGATTCATATGATGAGAAAATATTGATTTTATGTGGATATAGATGGAGAAAATTTTAATGTGACAATTGTTGAAAATTAATTTTTTTTTTTAAAGATAAAATAATTCATTTAAATATATTATTATATTTTAATAATATAATAATGATGATATTTTTTACGATGAATGTGGGATATATGAGTATATGTGTGGAGGAGTATTTTTGTTACCAAAAATATTTAAAGCATGTTTATGTGTCGGTGGACCCCATTTCTTGGCGGAAATTTGATTATA